>WAAB01025577.1:70771-158083 GCA_013389865.1 Piaya cayana | reverse complement strand
TAAATTTTTGAACCAACAACTGAATCTGATTTTTATAGTGACAAATTTGAAACTGGTAAGACTGGGGTTAAAGAAACAATGAAAAAAAAATTACTTCACACAAAAGGCAGTTTCAAAGAGAAAATAAAATATGAGGTATAATTTTACTGAAGTCACTACTCTATTCCCCATAGCATAGCAAATGTTAGTACAATCACTCATGCAAATACATAAAATTCTATCAAAATGAATAAAGTTTCCCAACAAATTTTAATGCATTTATCTCTTTTACTGTGCATCATATACAGATGTTGCACAGGTCTCCAAAGTCCTACATTTCCAAAAACTAATTACATTCATACCAGATAAAAGAATGCATTAACCACCAGCTTGTTAATTCATTCATTTGCAGGGAAAGTTCATTATGAAAAAAGGCAGAGCAAGTGGATTATGAGCCAAATTCCATTTCCATTATTTTCTGCAGCAGAATCCTCATTCACTGGAGCTGGTCAGAGACAAAATCGTGGGGGTGGAGGGAGAAAGGGAAATGTGCCCAAACTTGAGCCAGACAACATTCAAGTCTGTATTAACAGCTACTTTTTCATTTAAAAAACAAAAGTATATATTCTTTTTCTACAAATATTAATCCTATAGCACAGGAACAACTAATCAAAACACATTATAAGAAACAGATTGAATGTATAAAATCAGGACCAAACTTCTACTAGCATTTCTCTTCCCCAACCTTAGCCAACACAGTTTTCAAGACCTCCAACTCCATACGAGTGCAAGGAGCTACAGGTAATGGACAATAAACACCTGCAAGCTAGCATAAAAAAAAAATATGTATGAGAATATATGCCCAAGTACGTACCCCAAGTGAGTTGGTCACAAGTTACACTTCCCTCTAACCATTATACAGTGGATGCTTAAAGCAGTAGCTATGGTATACTTAATTAAAAAAAGCATTGTCCACCTATACCTCCAGATTTTCCTTATCAAAACCCCAAGATAAGTGCCAGTGACACAGGGATCAAATAGTGTGCAAATTATTTTTTTATGATTTTATTTTTAAGATTAAAACATTGCTTTTGAGGTACTGCAGCAGGGAAATAGAAATACATAGTTCATGAATCATGCAGTACTTTTAAAGGAAATATCTATGTTCCCCTATAGCATAATGTTGTTAGAGAGATTTGTTTTAGAGTTTAGTGGACAAAAAACCCCCAAACATTATTGGACAACATTGCCAGCAGACTACAAGTGTAAATTGCAAATTACATTAGCCCAATTATAAAGGAAACTCATAGAAATATTTTGTTATTGATATGTTATAGATATAGTAAAGTGTTTTCTGGCACTAAAAGAAATACCTTATTTTATGCATCTTCTCTGCTGTGAATATAGCATATCGGCTTTACATCTAATATTTACCATATTGATTCATACCTCCTGTTTCCCAAGCCACAACATCTACTATAATACAAGGAGAAGTGAATCAAAGATAACATGGGGCTCCTGATTCAGAAATTGTTTTTCCGTAGAGACAAACCTCATCTGCATGAATTAAAGTACTAATGAGCTAAACAGCACTGGGACAGTCTAGGAAAAAAGGAAAAAAGATGATTTTATTATACCATCTACATGCAATGTGGAGTAAATCAAAGGATCTCATTTATTAATATTTTATCAATTGTTACTTATAAGTGGTAGAGAAAAACAGCAAATTCAGTGGACAGAGTGGGTGTAATAAAGCAAACTACATAAGCCACATACTGCCTTAGTAAAAAATGAGCAAAAGTGAATCTTTAAGTAGGGAAAGACCCACTTTAAGTAGGCAGCTCTTTTTGAGGATGTCTAAAGTATCAAGTCAGCTAGTTGCATATCAGTTTACTGCATTAAAAAAAAAAGATACGTTTATGAGCAAGAGAGATGCATCAACTGAGTCCCTTTCCATTAGAAGGATGCCTCCAACTCAGGCTACCTATTAACCAAGAATGTCATAATGACATTTTTGCATAAATGTAACTTGCAAAAAAAGTTTCAGATTCTTTTTAGCATTTTTTTTATAGCGAGAACAATCAGTTTAACTACTATTTCATCAGTATGTAAAACAACTAAAAACCTCTGTACGCAAAAACTTATAAGAAAAGTGTCATCGCTCATCTTCTGGCTACTCTGCAGGCAAAACCTAATTCCAGCACCTCTGTGTTTAGAAGCTGGTGACAAATCTCAATATATCCAACTGTCCTTGAAGTGAGCCAAGCATCTCTAAACAAGTGTCCTCATTCTTCAGAGCTTCCAATTGCCTTTCTTTCTCACCTTTAAGAATTCCCCTGCTATTACCACAGAACAGATCCTGACAGGCTCTTTGCTGGTGCACAAGAGGCAGCATTTTAGAAAACCGTTCATGCTCCATCTGTGTATGTCAGCACTGCAGTTCCAGGAGAGGAAGAATATGTCATGGCAAGAGAGAGGAAGGCATTTTGAACCACATCAAAGCTTATCTTCTTTCCTAGGCTTCAAATTAATACCATGGAAAGGAAAGGGAAGAAAGAAACTCATCTTGTCTGAGAGAAGGGAGCACTAATGGAGGACTATGACAACAGATTATAATTTGGTTGCACATGAACCTTCGGGAAGAAAACATTGATTGTGAATGCATCATAGGCTCCGGCAGAAATGTTAATAAAGTATAGTGGCAAAAGGTGCATAAATATCCCAATAAATCATTCACCAGTTTGTTGCACAATTGACACTCTGAGAAGCTCTGAGACACAGTGCCACCTTTGCATTACTGCTATGAACACCCTTGCTCCTTTCTTTCCCCTCATCCGGGTTACAACTGAATATTACTTGTCAAAAAACAGGTATATGCTAGAATCCCCAACAATATCAAGCCTCCAGTGTCTCAAAATCTTGGCAAAACAGCTTTAAAAACACCCCTGAACTTCTGGATGCTACAAACATAGTGAAGTTGTGTAGCTAAGACATACTTACTAATTATAAAGAAAATATTTTAATTTTTACTTGTTACTTATCTTGAATTAGTTTGCAATGAAGGAATAAAATGAACAAAAAAAAGAAAATAACCCATTATCTCTATAGCATTTAAAATTTGAGGTGGAAGTCAGGCCTATCTCTAAGGCATTTCCATGCAAAACCACATAGTTTTAAGCATCCTCTTTTGAGGCCATTTGTCTGAGACTGTTTTCTTTCACAACCACTCCTACACTGTTACCCTCTTACTTCCAGGTTTAAGTTTAATTGACATAGTTTAGAGTGTTGCTCCTATATTGAAATGGTACTTATCTTGTTTTCATAAGCCTTCTGACATTTTGTCATCACATGAGATTCAGAATAAAAACCCCAAACAAGAAACGGTTGGACAAGGGCTTTTAAGCTTTACTTGCACCAGAGTTTAATGGAATAACAACAAAACAACTAACACGCATGAATAATCATGAAGGCCAGAAAGTGCTTGCAAGAGAGACTTAACACTGTGTGGGTCACTGCCAAGTTACTATTCTATGCACTTGAAACTTACATTTGGTCAGTTACTATGAAACCTAAATACCATACAACAAATACATGAATATCAAATGGAGCTAAAATATAGGTTTTCATATGGTACTATTGCTAATAGCAACACCACATCTTTCAATCTGGGATGAATTTCTTGCAATTCATTTAATCAACTATGACAGTTTATTTCTATCTACGTACTTATTTTACAAATAGACACTCAAAGGTAAAAAAAAAAACCCCAGTTTTCACATTGGGTCATACTTTTGATATAAATTCTATCTATTCTATAAATTCACATAATACAACCAGAAGTTTTCTTTTAGCTGTTAACTTCTTAAGTTTTTTGTGCTGCGAAGATCCTCTAGAATCAGAGGCTTGACATAGATAAACACTCCAATCCACCTGGATGCACACACAAGTCTTAATACACATGGTCACATTTTTGTGGAAAGCCTGTTACTATTGTAGAAGTGGGAGGAATTTATCTCCTGTGTTTGGTATATATTGTTATTCGGCACTGATGCTCTAGGATTCTTTTATTTTTCCAGGCATAGATAAAATTAATTAAGAGTTCAAAGATAACTTTTCATGACTAGTACTGACAATCACTAACCTAATTCAATGTGATCTTAAACTTGCATTTCTACCAAACTATTAGTTATGCATTTCTTCTCCTTTAGGTCATTCTTCAACAATCTGCAACAACTCCCTACTCATGGAAATATCCCCTTCCGAACTATGGGAAAAAACAAGAGAACTGGTATTTTACCCATCTCTAGCCACAGATAGGTGACATAAAGCACAGGAAATATGTATTACCATTCTGAAAAGAAATCCTTCATTATCTTGAGATAATTTTAACTGGCAATATATTAATTTGCCCCAATTTAAGTCTGCTTTTTCTTCGAGAGTAAGTAGTTATTAATTACACTGCCTTTATCTCAACCCGTGAGGTTTTTAATTCTATTTTGTCCCTGTTCCTGCTGAGGGGATTGGACTGAACAAGCAGGTGGGTGGTCAACTCATCATAGATTAACACAGAATCATAGAATCACAGAATCACCAGGCTGGAAGAAACCCACCAGATCATCAAGTCCAACCTTTCCCACCAATCTTTAAACCATGTCCCTCAGCACCTCATCCACCTGTGCCTTAAACACCTCCAGGGAATGCAAGTCAACCCCCTCCCTGGGCAGCCTGTTCCAGTGCCCAATGACCCTTTGTGTGAAAATTTTCTTCCTAATGTCTAGCCTAAACCTCCCCTGGCAGAGCTTGAGGTCATTCCCTGTCACTGGGGAGAAGAAGCCATTATCTTCCTTTCTATAACATCCTTTCAGGTATTCATAGAGAGCAATGAGGTCTCCCCTCCGCCTCCTCTTCTCCAGGCTAAACACCCCCAGCTCTCTCAGCCATTCCTCATAAAGCCTGTTCTCCAGCCCCTTCACCATTTTTGTTACTCTTCTCTGGACTCGCTCCAGAGCGTCAACATCCTTCTTGTGGTGAGGGGCCCAGTACTGAACACAGCTATTCGAGGAGTGGTTTCACCAGTGTTGAGTACAGAGGGAGAAGAAGCTCCCTGGACCTGCTGTGATCTGTTTCTGTTTCTGATCCAAGCCAAGATGCCATTGGCCTTCTTGGCCACCTGGGCCACTGCTGGCTCATGTTCAGTCACTGTCAACCAACACCCCCAGGTCCCTCTCCTCCAGGCAGCTTTCTAGACAGAAGATTTAGACCTTATCATTAGATACTTGACTTTTCATGTCTGTTTGTGATCTGCATACTTATTACCAAATGCAAATCCCTGTTTTTGTTTGTTTCATTCCTGCCAAGACCAACATTTACATAAATATTTGTGCCATATGAAGTCATTCAGATGGGGATGTCTCCAACAGAAACTTCTTGGATACACCTACAGTATAGTGCTTCATCAGTATCAATTCCAGTTGTTCAATCCTAGCTGATAAAACAGTAAAATCAATTTAAACAGTCATAATAGTCAATACACTTCACTAAGTTAGTAAACATACACAAGTCTTGCACACTGGAAATTAAAATAGCCTTGCTTGTCTAGGACAGAGGAACTGAAACAACATTTTTAAGATCTCATACTTCCCAGATAACAAGCTTTTAAAATTTAATTTGTAGCAATTCTATCTTTCCAAATGCCTCAGTTTTTTTTTTAATTTTTAATAATATGCTTGTTAACCAATGAATGATTTACTTTCATCTACACTCTTATTGCCAGTAGAATTGACTGTGATTGGGCCATGGAACCACAATAACACCGTAATGAAAAGTGTAAACCTATTTTCAAAGTCTCTTCACACCTGTTTCCTAGCATTTTATTTTCATGCTTTGCACATCATGCTTTTTTCTTCACCTTCACAGCATCATGTATTTATTACATTTAAGCAATCAGTGTCTTTATTTTATAATCTACGGGGTTGTAGTGTTTTAGTCTCTATAGAAAGGGAAGACTATCAAGCTAAAATCTGATTATTAGAGTACATTAGGTATTCTACTTAATTATAGGCCCAGTGGAAGGCTAAGCAGAATAATGCATTACAAACCTTATTTACTAGGGGTTATTTTTTATTACATAAATTAAGCTTTCCTTATCTTAAATTGTATCTCACTAGAATTCTTGCTGAGCGTGAGAACTGTTGGCCCCTTTTTTAAAGTGATCATTGTTGCACTTTGCTGTGTGTCAGCAAAAGGGTTCTGAAATGTAAGGACTCTAGGAAAAAAACAGCAACAAGACCTTCACAACTAAGGACCTGATGCTTTATAACTTGACAAAAAACATCAAAGCAAAATAAATAAAAATGATACACCACTATAGTGAGAATGGCAGCCTGTCATATAAATTCAATCCCAAGGATTTAAATTGGTGTTCCACAGTGGTATTAGAAAAAGATAGAATCCAATTAAAACCATGCTGGATTCCAAGGACATTGCAATATTCATTCTGCTTCTGTCATGTAAAATAAATTTAGTCCTGATTCAGTGCTGAGTGCAAGGAATTAGATCATTACAGAATCTATTTCCTCAGGTACTTTGCAGTATTACCTTAAAAATACTGTATAACTGTCAATAAGTTCACTGAGCCAGGAGGTATAGGCATATTTATAACGTAAATCCAACCATGAGGCAAATCATTATCAGACCCAGGTTTCAGTCCCCAAATCTATATGCAAAAGTGAGTCTTAAGCAGTTTTCAGTGGGTGGGACAGAGACACACCAACATCCACCCACCCACTGCCTCCCTTAAGCTACAAAGTGTATAACTAAAAACATTATTTTAAAAAAAGTGTTGTCTGTTTTGTTTGGAAAAAAAAAATCATAACTCCCAAAAAAACCCAATGCACAGCTGGACAACAGGAAGAAAGATTGCCCATTTACTATGTCCTGGCTTCTACACTTTGCATTAGAGTAAACTTGAACACTGAATGGAGAAGGTTTCTCCTCCCCTAGGCATACACAGCAGGAGCTCACCCCAGGGCACTGGAACTGGGGTAGGGAGGGAAGGCAGAAATGATGGAAAACTAGTTGGTTGCACCAAGGGCACACCCAAGCAGATGGCCAAAACCAGCAGGTCTCTCTATAGAATCATAGAATAACCAGGTTGGAAGAGACCCACCAGATCATCGAGTCCAACCATTCCTATCAAACACTAAACTGTGTCCCTCAGCACCTCATCCACCTGCGCCTTAAACTCCTCCACGGAAGGTGAATCAATCACCTCCCTGGGCAGCCTGTTCCAGTGCCCAATGACCCTTTCAGTGAAAAAAAATATAACAGACAACGCCCAACAACATCCTTTGGAAGCAGATGAGACCAGAGCATCACTCCTCTGCACCGGCAACAATTAGTTAATAAGACACAATTTATGAATTAACAGTCAGTTTGGAAGGGTGCATTTGCATACAACCAATGGCTAAGTTCAGTCCCACGCCAATATTGCAGCAAAAGGAAGCCACCGTAGAAACTGCAAGAGGGAAGGGTCATGAGGGAAGCCTGAGCACCCAAATCCCCCAGCGGATCAACTAGGCTCTAGCCGTAACACCACTGCATCAACAGTTTAACAAGGAAACAGTACTCAGTATAGCAATAAGAACCCGGTACCTATGAGTGCTGGCGTGCTATCAACAGGAGGCTATATTGCAATGTCTTGTGTGAGATGACAAGGAAGAAAGCAGACTTATGCCACATCTCCACTCATAACCTCATTTGTGTAGGATTTGATCAAACCTAGATTCAGTTTTCATGAGAATTGGTTCATTGGTTCAGTCACACAAGCTTGGCAGCTACTGAGTTGAATTTAAATGGAACTGTACACTGCTTTTAGAGTATAGGCTGATAAATGCCGGGATTTGCATGAGGTGGACTTACTGACCTTAGTTTGGGAACTGCTGGAGTCATTACTGCTGTCAGTTTTCCTCTTTGCCCAAGAGATGTAATTCCAAGCTCTCTTGTATAGCAAGCTCGAGTTATGGTTTTGCTTCATTCTCCTTAAACACCAATAGGCTCCATTGTAACCCTCCTTGTGTGACTGAAGGCATTTACCTTTACTAACTCAGACTTGATATAAGCTCTTGTGCTGTTTCTTCCAAAAATAGACTACTTTTTACCAAAGTGCCACTTATGAAAAACACAATTAAAATAAAATCACAACCTCAACTACAAGAAAAAAAATCCTAATAATTTCTAGACACCTAATTTAAAACAAAGTTTCAAGATAACTTTCTCTGCCTGTATTGTGGTCAAAAAAATCATTAAATGCATAAAGAACCAACCACAGGTAAAGTTCTTCAGTGATTACATACAACAGTGAAGAATTTGTATATAATGGCATACTGATTATGGTATTATTGCAACACAAACCAGTCTTCAACAGCCAATGTTTTTCTCCTTTGTATTAAAAATATAAATACACATAAAGAAATCTTAACCTTGTGAGTACCTCTATGCATCTCCTAGAAGCAATGAAATAAATACACTTTAATTGTTTCCTATACATAGATCCTATTATAAGTCTCCCTTCACAAACGGTAGTATCTTTAGCTATGTGGTATTTTAATTAGTTCATAAAAGCAGGAAATGAAAAGTCTACAGAGAGTTTTTAATCTCAAGTAATACAAGAAGCATGTTTTAAATAGATTTTCTATTTTAAACATGATTGCTTATATATTTTTTAAGTCTTGGACAAATAGTACGTTCCCATTCCCTACACATACGCACTTAATGAACTGGATTATGTATAATGTTTTAGCACAGCCACCAGTGGAGAAACTATCACTCAGACATTCATACTGAATGTATGAAAACCTTGACAATGAAAGAATTATTAAAACACAAAAAGGAATGTATTTCCTAACAGGTGATTAATTCAGTCATTGCTGAAAAAATAAGTTCTAATAATTGTTTTTCAATACAAATGTTTTACACTCAGGTCTGAAGGCAAGTCCTTACACAGAACACCACTGAATTCAAATACAACATAGTTTCTTAGATATATTAACACTACTACTGTGACGAAAAAATTTATAAATATGCTATTTATGTAGCAACTTTGAGGAGAATAATACATCTTCTATATCTTCATTTCAGCATAAAAATATTTCAAATATTTATCACACCAATCTGTTACTGCTGAAGTGAAAAACCTCTTTTCTTGTAGCAAGTCTTTTTTTCTTTTATCTTCAATGACCTTCTTGGAAGTCTCAAGTCACAAATGATACAGCCTAGTGACCCAAGATTAGCGATCAGTGAAAAAACAGGCTTCGTATCTATTCTGTCTCCACTAACAAGAGATTTGTCAGAGAAGTGCTTAACAGAATCTCCAGGTAAACAAAGTTTTCCTGTCTGTATAGGGAGGGAGGGAAACTCCACTTAGCAGAGCTTATACCTAGACAGTTTCTGAACAACAGAAATCTCTTAGGATCATAGAAAAAACTACCTTGGATTCTCATTTTTAATAACACCATGAAAAAAACCCACATTTTAATATTTTTAAAAAAACTACACACTTTCTGAAAGCTAAATTAAATGTACAGTGAACAAAAAAATTTGAGAAACTCTTCAGAGGCAGTGTCAATTTTGTGCATCGTTATGTTAGGATGTATTGTAGGACCATGTTGTACTATCTGAAGAAATCTTGTTGGCAAAAAAATTAAACCCCTAAACAAATGACTGAAAATCTACCTTGATCTCCAAATTTAGCCTGTGATCAATTTGATTTTGAAATTTTTTTAAGAAATTAAAAATTTTATTTAAGAGATGATAGCGAACTATATGAATAATTGTGAAGGTCTGTATCTCGATTAATTGATATGGATATACTTTCTGAACATGCAGTCCGTCGCTTGGTCACTGTATCTTACACCAGAACCAAAACAAAGCCAAGAGAATACTACAGTCTTCTGATCTACTTATATTCATTCTGGAACCTATTCAGTCTCAACTGGAAGTTTAAACAGCTCCAGAAATTAGAGGACCCACAGCAAAATGCATTTCCTGATTCCTGAAGTGTTTTCGCTAGCTTTCTAATTATCTCTTCTATTCACATTTTCTTTTTTTTCATTGTACAAATAAGACAGGAAATGCAGAGAATAAGTGTAGTGATAAGCTCATACCACTATGGTCTACTCCAAAACCAATCTTAGTTAAGCATGGCAGACAGCATGTTTGTATTGATTGCCCTTTTCTATTTACTATTGTGAAATATTTAGCATGTTCTACACTGCTTTGAGGGCTAGGAAAACCTCAGTTAGAGATCACATAACAAGGAGAATTTCTAATTTGATGAGAAGAAATCAGACTAAATAGTTTTTATGCCAGTCTCAGGCTTTTGCAAAACTTTTTGTCACAGTTTGTACTATGATCACATTTTACAGAAATATGTTGTTCCAAATATTACGCTCTTACCCTGGAATAGATAAATACACTTTATCTAATAGTTTTTATAATCAATGAAGCTCTCCATCTCTCTCAAATAACCTTAGTATTAGGTCACCATATCAAACTCCTACTAACAGGAAGCACGTGGTAGAGCGGAACATTAAGCACCAGGAGGTCAGATCAACTGACAGTAACAAGAATCTACATAGAGTTCAACAAGCTACAAAAAGCTATAGTGTGGAACTGCATAAATATAGCCAAAAATATGCAATTATACATATTCATGTTATTGAAACTTTATTATAACAACACTGCCCCTCTGTCAAATGGTGAGGATATACAGGAAGTATCAGGGGGCCATTGACCTGCATATGCCAACATTTTCCGTTCCCAGTATTTGTCCATGTAAATGACAAAGGATTAATAAAAAATGCAATCAATTAATCAGGTGCAAGCTCACAAGACCAAAAAGAGAAAAAAATTTTAAAAATGCAGCTTTTGCATTTCTTGAGCTATTAGTTTGAAACCATACATTATTTCTTCTTATGAGGAAAACTCAAGGAGTGCTCGGGCATCTCAGCATTTGACACCTAACTCACATTGCTAATTGTATAAATGATTTGTAGATATAAATTTGGTTCTAGAATGATTATAATCCCCCATTGCATTTCCGTTTAAGAAGCACTATTGCTTACTCTCCTGCTGAAAATTACCCAGCTGTCCCAAATAAATCACATTGATGCCCTCATATGCAAATCAAAATAGCATGAGCAGTTTACCTGTGGGCTGGAAAATACCACAGAGTTCATTGCTACATCAGTTTCTGTTGAACCATAAAACACATCAACACTTACTACATGGATGCCAATTTTTAAACCTTTAATAATACATTAGCCACGTCCATTTTGAGGAAATCAAATGAATATAAATGTAAAGACCTGAAAGAGAATTTCAAATTATGATTGCATGGCTAAGTACTGTAACATTCAAGATTCATATTTTATACTTAGTCACTTCTTTCCATCAGAAAATATGATTTATAATTTAGAACTGTAGCCCTGCTCTCAAAATATTGGGATCTTACATTATAAATCAGACACAAAAACTTTCTTTTTAAAGCACAAGTCCTTGTACATATTAGAGTCAGATAAATCAGACTTCAATAGGCCCAATGGATAATTATAAACATAAGAAAAGTTTTCTACAGAGCTTACTTATTCTTTCTCTCTCCAAACATTTGGGCCAAGACACAAATTGCAAGACACAAATAACTCCCTGTACATTTCCAGAATTACTTGGTTTCTGCAAAGCACACAAAAAGTACCTCTCCAGGGATAAAAGGGAGGCAGGCTCTCACCCAGCCACTGTCCTCCCCAAGTAAGACCTTTCATTGCAGATGGTGCTTCAAGGACAAAGCAAGTAGCCACTGAGCCTCCCAGGCACCATCATTTCCATGTTTTTTTTTTTTCCTGCTTTTGGGGGCTCATTGCTCACTAATGAAACAATATGTGTAAAGAAAGGGCTTAAAGCAAGTAAAGTAGGGCCTGATAACTAATCCTGCAGTTTACTCTTCTGGGACACAGGAAAGAGGTCAAAAAGAAGCATCATTTTAATCTATTATGTCTATTAGTTTAATTTCCTGAACATAACAAAAATAGGCTTCTTGCTTTCCACAGTAACAAAGAGGAGAGTCACGTTCATAGGACTTTTATCTGTGACACTTTGTTTTCTCATCTGTGACGGTAATAGCCTTGTAAACTCTTAACTTGCTCAATACCACTGAAGCCTTATGACAGGAAACACGTTTTCAGAAAAGTGCATATTTGAGCAACATTAATAGATTTGAAGACAACTTACTTTTCAAAGCACCAAAGACAGCTTAGCAATTATCTTGTTCAGAAACGAAGTCTGATGACAATTAAACAGAGCACCAGATGTAGAAAATGACATTCTAACTCTGAGAGTCGTTCAGCAGCACAGTCACATTTAGATACTTTCCATAAGGAAACTGTACAAGGGCTGTGAAGAATGTACAGAACTTTGACATTTAGTGGTATAAAATTCTTGAATGACTTGTGCCATGTGGAGGGTCAGATTTTAAAATGCATAGTTATTGAACACCAGGGCAGAATCTATTAACACTACAAACATCAAGAGGCTTTCCAAGCATGTTTCAGCAACTGTTCAAAGCTATAAATTCCACATCACAGCGAAGTGTGCATCAAAGGGAGAATAGAACAGCCTTTAAGATGTGATCACTTCTGGTTCTTTAGTGTTCACAATATAAGCTCCTATCATTGCTTTATTTAAATAGCTGCACATTTTGTCTCTGCAAATCTCAGCAGCATTTATATGGTACTAAGAGACTTCCAGCTTAGTAAACAGACAGCGTTTTTCACAGGAAGGGTCATCAGGCACTAGAACAGGCTGCCCAGGGAGATAACCTTACTTAAAACTGAGAACTTGAAAGGTCAAGACTTTAGAAGTAACCAAAATTATTTTACATTACTTAGCACATTTTCAAGATGATTTTTAGCATAAACAGGGAGATAAACTTGCCATAGCAGTAATTGCTGGGGTTTAGGTGTAAAGATATAGGTGTGTTCACCTGTATCACTTCAGGAGACAAGGCTTTAAAGGGAGGTAGAGGGGAGGAAATGTGCTGTGAATACCCAACATGACTCTGAGCTGGTAACCCAGTTCCTGGGACAGAAGAACTGGGTTATTAATGACTATAGCTATCTTCAAAATTCTATCGCTCCTGAATCCGTTTCTATTACAAAACACCCCTTTATACCACTCTACTTTCCTCTGAAACTACTTTCCTTAAGCCACTTTCCTCTGAAGTCATTTAAAGTGCTCCTGGCATCACTCCTACTATGATTCACCTGCGCAAAACACTGCAATAAATTCTCACATTTGTGCTTAAGATCTGCTCCCACATGTCAGCTGTTGGGTGGGTGGAGGCTGTTTTATTGGGTTTAGGTTGTTCCCCTTTCCCCTCAACTCCCCTACAAGGTGGAGGCAGGCAAGGAACGTTCAAATCTGGTTTTATTCTTGTATGGTTATGCATAGAAAAATCTGCCATTCCTTGGTAGTCCCTTCCAAATAATCAAGAAAAATGTATTTTGTCCTAGTTTTCACCTCTGGAATTACTTCCTAAAAAATAGGCAAGAAAGTATTTTAATAGAAATAGTAACTCAGTCCCACTGGACAATATAACTCAGTAGAATTCTGGAAGCCCGAGTCTATTTGCAANTTTTTTTAAAAAAAAAAGAGAAGGTGAAGAAGGACCCACATATTTAGATGTATCTCTAGAATGGAGCATATCAAAACATGATCTTCCTCTTCAGATCATCAACTAAAGGTCACGTTCGTTATTTTTAATAGCCAGCCCCTATACTTTTATCTCTCTATTAATTATTTTCTAAGATCTGGGGAAGCCAATTACAGGATTCAATAAATACATGAAGAATATGCATAACATGGAAGTGAAACCATATGCAAGGAAAAAGGAGATATTTTTTCAAAGAAAATGTGGGCAAGAACACTTTTTCATGTATGGTATTTCCCTGTTGAAAATGCAGTCTAATTTTACCAAGATCTTGAAGTTAGCAACTGCTAAACATGAATTTGAGCAGTTAATCAAAACATCATGCTGAGAGTACTCTTGCCTAAATAGACACACAAAAATAGAGCATTAAATACAGAAGAGCAGTGGCCTGCATAAATTCTCATTCTTTCTAGTTATGACATGTAATATTTTTGGCCATTAAAATAAGTCAGATCTGATACGAATTAAGGTGATTGCTGATTACCAGCAGTCTGAGACAGCATTAGAAGGCAACTTGGTCTTTAAGTCGTTTTAGAGTACAGTATTTCTCAATCGCAATTCTCTGCTGGCTCTTAGAAAAAGAAAATGCTAAAGAAAGGAAAACAATGGTGATACAAACATCTAGAAGAAGCTCGGCACCCCTAGACAACTCACTGCAATTGTTTAATGGATTTCAACCTTGAGGCATCTTTTGGTACAAAAGCTAAATCATTCCAGATGAGGAGAGAGATTATGGGAAACATTTCTCATTATGGTAAATTTAGCAGCATTACTGGAAGGACTTCTCTGAATGCTAAATCCCTTTTAAAGAAACAAAAAAGCAACACCACCACCCCCAAAAAATCCAACAAAAATAAACAAAAACTAAACCAGCAAACAATTAAATTCCAAAAGACAACCTCATCCTGATTCCAGACTATGAAATAATGATGACAAAAAAATAAAAATCATGGGGAAGGGGAAGTAACAAACAGCAAAACACCACAAAGCCAAAACCCTGAGGATGCTTCTTTTTACATTATTTATAATGTTGTAATAATGCCTTACTTTCATGAATGCAAGAATAAGTTAATACAGGGTTGGGAGGTTTGGTTTTACTCATAGTCCTCTTCTACATGCCATCAAATCCAAAATTCTCTCTAGAATATTCATGAAACTGATTTTTTTTCAAAGCTCTTTCAGATTTTTTTCTGTTTTACTGTGATGTGCCTGTTCTGAGCTTTTGCGTTTACAGCCTCTTCCACTTGCACATCTAGTTATTCTCCTTTCTGAACTTACTTATATTAAAAGGCATGTCTCCATTTCTGGTGGTCAAGTATACCTGAGCTCACAAGTAAAGTCAACATCAATTTATAAAAGCAGCATAGCTGACAGTTGCATGTTTTTATAAAAAAAAGTAGTAGTTACAGTAACTTCAATGGCATTTAATTAACATCACAACAGCACAAATAGAATTAAAAAAAAGATTATATTTCAAGTCCACACAAGATTTCTGTGAAGCTTAGAGAAGAGTATATCAATAGAGTTATGAAGCACGTGTCAATTCAACATTTATTGTTATGTTTAATTTAACATGCTGTAACTTCCAGCAGATATTATACAGTCTTAAACACAAAACCCCAGCTCAATTGTGGCAAAATTTCATATATTAATTACTTTTGGAACACATCTGTATGTTACATTTCGATGAGCTGATGTTTTCTAACTTGGCTCAGCTGATATATTACTACTCTCCCAGTAACTTTTTTTTCCAACTGCATATCTAATATTTTATTCCTAAATATGGTTAAATGAATGACCATACTGAGACAGACCAAAGTCCATGTAGTCTGGTATCTCAAATCCAATCTTTAAATATCTTCTCCCAAGGTCCAGTGGAACTCAGGAACAGAGGTAGCATCATTGTGCTGCAGTAAAACTACAAGTGCCAGAATCTAGCCCAAAACTAAGTTCTGCAGTTAATGATCTAAAGTTCAGAGAAACTCAAAACTGATAAAGAAAAGAACTTGTATGTGTGATGGAGAAGAGAATACATATAGAAATTGTATTGGGGGAGGTGAAGAAAACATCTTCCATGGAAGTATTTTAATAAAAATCTTCAGAGAGTTTTGAGGTAACTATTTATTTTTCTTAAGATTAAAAACATAATGTGGTCCTGCTCCTACCTATGTGTGTATATCCTCCCTCAAATCCACTGGCATACATGCAAATCTTGTGTATATATAAACATATTTATTCCCATCACCATTTAAAATACGAACAAAAAAACAAACCATGAAAGTAAATCAACCAAACCAAAAGCCACCACTACCACCACCCTCCAACACAAAGAGGCTGTTCAGCAATCTGTATTTGTAGTGGAGAGCTGTCTTTGTCAAAGCAGCCAATTTTTACCTGGTTGCTCATAGTAAAATTCATCTTTTAACTGTTAAAAATGATATTTTTGAAAAGCACGTTAAAGAATCCACATATCCAACATTGTTCCATGCATTATCCCTTATCAATGCTTATTTCCACAGAATTGCTGTCAGGACCCCATTTTTTATTTCTTTTTAGCTGATAACATGTCTCTTCAGAATTTGTGCACTTCAAGCCATCAACTGCTACTAGATTGCCATCTTCTCAACCATTATTGCTCAATTCTACCTTCCAATATCGCAAATTCTCCTTCACCACTTCCTTCTCTCAAGCATTTTTAGGTAATGTCCCGTCTTGAATTACACAGTTGAAATACAGGCTTGGTAACAGATTAGTGCTATTATGTTATGAACTCTTTGTTGAGAGTAGGGGACTGTCAGAGAATCATGTACTAAGGTTTTAGTCAGGGATTGCATCCAGAGGTTTTTCTGATTTAACAAGTACTGGAAATCTTTCTTTAACAATTCTTGTAATGCTCACTATAGCGTAGAACTAAGGGGAACTCAACTCTTATTTATCATTAGAACTTTAACAGTAGATGCCTCACTATAATTCTTGTCAATTTAAAGCATTGCTTGCAGCACGAGGCTGTTCTGAATAGCAAAGTGATATGAAGGATAGCACTAGATCAAACTGAAATCAGTGAAACCTGTAAAACACTTCCCAGTAGATTATGAAAAGGGCCATTCTAACACTGAAAAAGATCAGGTGGATTTGCGGTTGTTGGCAGTAACATGGTTACTTAAGGACGTCACATTAGAGAAGTAGGATGAATGAACAGCGCTCATCTAGAAAGATTTGGGAAAGTGCAGAAGCTGATGTTAAAGTAGGAAGTAATTTTTCAGAAAGCTGAAGCCATGATAAAGACAAACAAAAGCTGGCCTGTTCAATACGAAAGTACAGAAAGATCAAAAAAAGTTTAGACCTGGTCAGTCTTTAGGCCTGGTGTCATGTACAAAAGAAGTACTTAAAGTAAATAAGGTGATAGCACAAAAAGTTAGAATACCTCTAGCAAGTGTTTCTATAAATTCAGTTCAGATGGGCATGAGCTGAAGTTGTTAAGTACTTCAGCACTTTTAGAACCTCATCAGTAATTACAGTATCTATGTACACACTGAAGACTTGTTACCTACCAGTATAAATCAAAAATCAGGTTTAATTTAATCTTTAATAAAATTTTATCTTTTCTCTCTTTTTTTTTCTTTTCTTCCCAAAGAAAGACAAAGAACCTCAAATATTTTACCTAAGGTTTTTTTCCCTTCTGAAATAATAGAATGAAAGACACTAGCAGCCAAGAGAATCTGACAATACTGGAACTTTCTGAAACGAGGTTTTGCATATCTCACTTGGCAGCTGGCAGCAGAATGTGACAAATGAGAATTCTCACTGCAAGCTGCTGGCTGCCACTCATGAGTTATCTTATTCCTTGCAGTGAGGGCAGACCACAGGAAAACAGGCAAGCAAATAGGCCAGAGATACAGGAAAGACTGGATAAAAACTTGAATAAAATAAAATAACACCTCCACACACCTAATTACAAAGCAAATGATGAATGCAGTTGTACTCTCAGTACTTTTTTCAGCATTAGAATTCTTGTATCACATTATCACAGGCTCTAATGAAGGTTATACAAAATTAAAAACACAGTCCTTGCTATGAGCACATTTTAATTTGTTCTTCAGTGCATTTGAAGTGTGCCATTTTTTAATTGTTCTTTTAGAGGAACTCACGACTAACTGAAACTGCTTGTTGTAATGCAAGTCCTATAGCAGGGCATGAGAGGCACCCATCAGACCATCTTCAAGTGATGTTACTGACTTCAGCATCTTTCCTGGCCAAACACACACTTTTAAGAAGTGATGCATGAATGAAGTCCCCTTAGTCCTCAAAGAGGGAACCTGAGTGAAGAACATCTCTCATTTTCTGTGCTCAACACATCATATTTGCTTTTACTTCAAAATGTTTTCCCCATAGTAACTTACCACTGTCAAGCTGGGTTTCTTTCCCCCCCCTCTCAAAGAGCCTCCTCTTTTCCAGTCTTTTAACCATGCACAGACTATTGATCTTTTAGAACTTAAGCAACCACTTCCCCACACTTCCACTCCAAAGTCCTACTCTCTCCATCTAACTGGTAACTGAGGGGGGGAGCCCATTAACAAGGCAGCATTTTCAAGAGTGTTTCCTTAGCGGAAAACATTGCAACAACTAAAAACAAAAGGACCTTCTTTCAAAGAACTAGAGTGAATATGACTGACTCTCTTCCTCCAGTACTGCAACGTGGCTCATCCTTTTTGGGATCCTTCAGTTCCTCTGGCAGCCACAGGACTGACAGAACAGAGGCTGCTGAGGCCAAGTTTAATTTGCTGCAGCTTTGAAGTAATTAGGGTTAATGTTCAAAAATAGAGGCACCAAAATGGAGCAGGGGGTTTGTGGCCTCTCTTTGGTGACTGCATCCCTCCCCATCTCCTTCTCAGCTGAGGCAGAGTCAGTCTGGCTCCAAGTATCTCATTTCACATTTGGTTAATATTTTTATGCTAGAAACATGTCAATATTTTTATGGTTCCTCTGAAGTTTGAAGAAGCAACAGATTAAAAAAAAAGTTAGCACCACCACCTATTGGTGAAAAAATTAGATTTTAAGTTGTTCATTTGTATTATATTAGGTAAGTTTATATTTGTTAACCCTTCAGGCTCTAGGGAAGATATGATTAATTCAAGAGGCTGCATGAGTATGCTTAAGACTGAGTAAAGTCCTGAAAATGCTAAGTGATTTATTATTAAATATATATATAAATCAAGGGGAAGAAGTACTAAAGCTTTCCATAATCTATAATCACTAATGAAAGCTGGGAGCAGGATACCATAAACATGTGGTTTCCTAGGCTTTTTTATTTTATTATTTGGATTTATTTAAACTTTAGAAAGGCTTAAAAAGGGTTACTTATTGCCAGAGAGTAGCACAATTACAATCCCTGTGAGAGATTTATGATTTTTCAAGCATTTCATGACAATATACAGGAAATTCTCAGAATATGAGATTTTAAGAAGCAGGAAAAAAATAGATGACTTTTAATATCTTCTTAATATCTTGCAGTTGTAAGGACTCTACTAAGATTTATTCCCATATAATTTAAAATATTTAAAAAATACATAATCTTGTGTCTGATTACTTTTGCCATCTGAGATTATGGAGCTAGGATAGTCTTTGAGTCTTACTAAGTATTGTCCCTTGACATCCATAAACATTTTTTTCCAGGATTAAAAGAGCACAAAATTTATTTTCAGTGACACCATTTTGTTCTGCTTCTTTTTCCTTACCTATCCATGTCTGAGAGAGCGGAAAATCTACAGACTAAGAGACACCCTTGAACTGCGTTGATCACTTCAGACTATACATGCCACAGGGTAATATACTATTTAGTTAAACACTAAATTTTGCTAAATGGTATTTATTGATTCCTCAGGAATTTTTCTAACAGCGTGAGATACATGAAAAGACCCTGAAGACTTTCAAATAGCAATTTGAAGACGTGATTCTTCTCTGGACTAACATCTGAGTAAGATACTTCTTAATAAGGTAGAATTAGTGGTCTTGTAGATGGATTCTTCCAGTAAGAGGAATAATAAAACCAGAGACAGTATACTTACCTAGACGTGCACAAGTTCAGCAGTGTAGTGAGTGAAGAGATCCTTATAAGTATTGTTTTGAAAGATCAGTTCATTACCTCCCACATGAATAAATAACAACTCCTTTTGAAGCACTTGAAGAAAGAAATTATGACTGACAACACTTGCCTAGGATCCAGCTGTTTAGAACAAAAAATGGTGTTCCTGATTAAAGCCTTGCTGATGTCTAGTGATGTCTGTGTGGGGAAACAGTCTATGTCCAAGAAAATATTGGATAAAGGAAAAGAACAAATGCTGGAGTTACTTCTTTACACTGGCAGTAAAACAGAGGAAGCTTTAAGACGTACTGCTTGGATAACTTTTTCAGAGGATAAGTTCCTTTTAGAGAAAAGCTGTTTCAAAGAGACAAAGCAAGACATCAGATAGGGAAAAAATACTAGAAATTACCAAAATGAAGCAACATATGAAGAGCTGGCAAAAACCCAGATAATACTTTAAAAAAGAGAAAAGATATCTTGTTTAGTCCTTGAAAGAGCAAAAGATTGTTCACCCTACAGCCTGTAGCAGAGAATTGAAAGTCATGTGACTGTTCCCAATCACCTGCTTTCCTGTTATGTGACTGAACACATCCAATTGTATCTAACTGAAAAAGTTGAGATCCCAGGGATACATGAGCATATGGTCACATCTATCAACTGCGCTCTTGGTACAGTTTGAAACAGCCATTGCACAAGTGGTCAAATTTTCTTGGACATCATCTGTTTAAAAACACCCAGAAGACACAAGCTCAGTCCAATGGTCATTATGAAGAAGCTGATTTCTGATGACAAATCAGTCACCTGTCTTGGAAGCTCATGACCACTGAAAGAGAGAAGTTCTTACAAAGGCAGTACAGAATGCCTAGTTTTAGTGCCCTCCTCCTTCACTTCACAATTCTCATTAAACTATCATTATTATTTGGTCCCAAGTAACCATAGTCAGTTTAAAAGCACAACATTCTGCAAAGTTAATTTTTTCCCCCCGCACATCATTTTACATACATCTACAGAAAAAATCCATTTGCTGCTTTGTTGTCCAGTCTCATGTTCTATCAATCCCAATAGGGACATGCAGAAAAACTTAATTTCAGATGGAATCATTGCTATTAAAACCAATTGCCTCCTCCAAGCAACCAGTTCTTATATCTGCATACAGATAATAGTTTCAGGAAAAAAAAAAAACCACCACCTCCCCTTCACAGGCTGCAAAACACAGCCACACAACTATGTCTCACATGTGGGTTTATATATCCTAATCAATCTGGCTGATTTTAATTAATCCTAATTGTCCTATTAAGGCTCCTGGCTAACAACAACACAGCAAAAAGGATTCCCTAAGCAGCCTAATTGACTTAATCAGCTCCTTAATAATCCTTCCTCAGGCCTTTAAAATGAGCTAACCTCTAGTTCATTTTAATAAGCATATTGAAGAGGAAGATAAAGTGAATTTCTTGATTCCAGGAGTCAGATTTCATCGTTGTGATGAAAAGCATGGCAGGCAATAGATGTTTGGATCCATAGATGAAGAAGGAATGCAGAAGCTACAGAAATTTAGAGGTCTCTAGCTGCATTTTCCCACAGGGAAACATGGGATTGTAATCTTAGACTGAGATTACAGTCGATGAGTTTTCAAAGGCTAATTGAAGGTACTTAAGATATTAGTATAGTCATTAATTAAAAGCCCTATAAATTAAAAAAAAAAAAGTTAAACTAACCTGAGAAAAACTACCCAGCAACTTTAATAGTATTTTTAGTGCTGACCTTTTGCAGGGTATACATTGAAGCAGCATATAGAAATTTAGAAAGTAGCAGGGGGAAGGGACCTAAGTGCATGTTATTCAGTTCTGACAGCGATTTGTATCCTGCTTTACACAAATGAAAAATCCCACATTTTCAATATTTTTGAGTGTCATAAATTCACGTCAGCTTTCAAGAACTCTAGCTGTGCAGCTTATTCATCAAACGCTTTCCCCTCATTACTCTTATTTGTAGAGCACAAAGAGTATCCCTGGCACTTGAAAAGACAAATGCCACAATATGTTCTGACCCTAGAAATCTGTCAGCTGGGACTTTAGGGCAAGACTTTTCAGTCATTACGTGTTTGAAAATGCATATAAATCTCAACTGGATTTTCAGAGTCATCTGTTTTGGTTTGGCCCTCCATTGGTTCCACCTTGGTATTTCATACATGTAATTAGGACTTCGTTTTCGCTCATTATGTTGCTGAAGACAGCAAGATCAGCACAGGATTAGGATATGCAAGTCAAAATGAAGAATATTCATCAGGATTATGGTGACACCAAATTTTGCTTCCAATCATAGTGAATATTTATTCATGCAAACGGTCATTAGTCCCTCAGGGACTTGCACATTAGCTCTACATTGGAGGTTTACAAGTGCAAGTCAAAGCAATGAAAAGTCAATTGGAAAAGCCATGTGTATTATTTTCTTTTTAAATTATATTTCATTTTAAATTATATGATCTAGGTAGCATGAAATGAACTACCAAAACAAATGAAGTGCAGCATTGCATTTCTTCAAGTTGTTCATCCTAAAAGATCAGAGCATCTTGATGAAACTAGGTTTGGCCCGCACACTGATGCCTTTCCTACAATCTGTTCAAAGTGCTCTCTGCAAAGATTTACATGAAAATAAAATGCATCCTGAGAAAGCAGAATTTTTAATTTAAAAAAATATGGAACCATTTTACATTCAGCTTGCTTCTATCCAGACAGCCTTCAGCTGACATTAGCCTCTCTTCTTCTGCAGTTTGAGCAAGGAGAATCTTGAGGCACCAATAGATAGTACTACCAATTTTGAAATAGGCCAAGTGGGTGGTTAGCCAGTATTTGCCATGCTGTTTTCAGATAAAATACTTGCTCAGAGCATGTACACATGTTTCTCAGCAGCAGTCATAATGGTAAGTAGGTGGTAACACGCCATTTGTAGGAGTCCCTAGCTGCACAAGTGGCTATGTCAGATGATATAAAGATATTCCAGCCAAATTCAACAGAGAGCAGCTTCCTTTAGAAGAGTTACAATCTTCAAGGCAAAGTACTGATCATTCAAAAGTTTTCCAACAGTTTTATTATCAGTTGCTGTGCACTAATAAATTGTACTAGACAACTTCAATAAGATTTCAGAAGAATTCCAACTGGAGTCCACAAACAACACAACATTCAAATTAGAATATGATGTTTCTGTTGCAATGGTGTTTCTTCAGAGCGGGACCTAACTTCATGTCATGCCTTAAAATAAAGGGCAGTCTATTAGCTCCTAAGTTAACAATAAAATTCCCATGGATTTCTGCTAAAATAGAGCTGTCAAAGCTATTGTAATCCTCAAGGCCATGTATTACAGGGGTATTGAAAAACGCAAGTTTTCCAGGAAAAAATAATATAAAAAAATGGGGAACAAAAGTAGCCTCAAACACCGATTCAGAACATATAAATGGGTTTTGTATCTGCCTCCTCAAACCTCACAACCACATTCTTGACACTCTGATCAAGTGACCTGAAGAGATCTTGATGTTTATATATATAATAGAATCCTGAACTAGCAACAGCTACTTAAAACAAGCCTCATACTGGGAATAATTTCTTTACCATTTTTCAAGCCAGCACTGCAAAGGACCCAGGGAAATTCACATATTATTTGTCCTTCTGCCGTATGTTTGAGAAGAACACCCTAGTTTAAGCATTTTGAAAGTATTTAATCTTAATCTTTCAAGCTTGCTTTGATAATTACTTCAAACTGATATGACAGTATGATGAATTACTCTATAAAAGGCATAAAAAATGGCGCAATGTGTTTAGACTTTGCAGACACATACAATCAAACTGCTGATAAACAAAGATCTTGAATGTGGTAACAGCTAATTTGCATATGTACCCATTCTAATATTTTTAAAATTATGACACTTCACATTTAATTAGAAGCAAGGTCATCCAAACAGAAGTCAGAAATCTGAAGACGATTGCTTTTTGAACCCTGTATTCTGGAGTTTTGTAGGACTTACTTTATGAAAATAATACATTGCAGTTCTTGGGATGAATTTCACTGTGTTTAATGTACATTAATAGCCCAAAGAAATTCAACATTGGGTTGCTGTTGAAATGAAACTCCTGCAAGAGTGCTACTATTCTTCTGTTCAATAAAGGTCAAGCTGTTAGTTGACTGTCATTAGGCATAGACTCTTGACTACTTAAAGGTTATATAAATATTAAATTTTATGAAGTCAGCTAGGAAATGTTCTTTAAGAATACCTTGTCACTTTATTTTTTACTTTTCCCAGAAACAATTATATATTCACTCAAGAGGGTGATGTGCTTTTCTTTCGATACAAAACCCTACTTTCCCCTATATATTTTTTTTTCAAAATTTACATTAAATAAATAAAAGGATAAAAATCTGTGCTAAAAGTGATGATTCGTATGCTTATTTAAAAAAGCCCAAAGCTACCCGATGACTTCATTTCGTTTATCCAGACTCTGAACAGTGTGGCTTTCATTATTAGGTTACAATAGATCAAGATTTACGTTCACACTAATATCGCCCTCATTTCCATTTATATTAAACTGGTATTTGTTTTTTAAAGGAGGCACACGAATGAACAGAAACTTGCCCAATCTCTGTTTGTTCAGCTTGTAACTTGCACAATAGCAAATTCAATCTTGTTAAGAGGCTTATTCTTCCATTGTAGAAGTTACTTGAATTGCAAGAAAGTTTGAATCTGCATAGACTGCATGTTTACATCAAAGGAAAAAAAAACGAAGAGAGAAACGGAGTTTTGACTTGCACTAATAAATCACATATAACTGGCTCATTTCAAATATCCTTTGCCCATTTTACTACAGAGCTAGGAGAAATGCCTTCATTTGACTATAGTAAATGGAAGTTCCTCTGGTAACACCAAGAATAATAGAACCACATTTCCATCCCCTCCATCAATTGTTAAGGCAATTTGTCACCTGAACATCTGTCCTTGCCCAGTGATCAGGAAGTAACTGAAAGCCAGCACTCCTCATGTGATGCTTTGGCCAAAAGAAATGAATGGAAAGCTATTACTGATCTTAATTGTTCACCTGAATTATATTCCTAAGCCTGACTAGTCACTGGATCTGTAGCGTCCTCAACAAGCTGTTTATAGTACATTTTTTTTTTTCAACTCCCCTATTTGTAAACTGAGATAAATAAATTAGGTCTATGTCACAGAAGTCTCATTCCTCAAGATTTCTAAGCCTGAGCTTTCAGCAACATTACCTGAACAAAGTTATGGAAAGAAAACACCTGCTGAAATGAGTTCAGCATTTTGGAAATCACGCTGATCTTGAGCTAAGATTCCAAGGGAAAAAATGCAAGCTTCTGATTATTTGTTCTGTTTTCCTCAGTATGAGGTGAGAGAGAGAGGGGGGGAAAAAAAAAAAAAAGAAAGTACTGCAGTGCTGTTCACTTATTTCAGAGCAAAACAAAAAGGAGCAGACATGACTAACCAGAACGCACGCTATTATGTGTAGATGTGGCATGTCATTTTTCCATTTTTCTTTAGTAACTCATTCAAACTTTTGAATAAAAGAATTGCTCAAGTTTCTGGTCACTTTCCTGTATTTTCTCTGTTTTGGGGAATTATTTTATTTGCTGAACACATACTAGCCTCATTTATAATTCGTTATTAAATATGAGTCTTATGCAAATATGATATTTCTTAAATTTATTTATATTTTGGATGGTTTTACAATTGCTTCTTCATGGTCACATTTACTTCTTGACCTCTTAAACTCCCCTACTAATCCCTGACTCCCCCAGACAATTAAAAAAAAAACCAGGAAAAAAGTGGAGTGTTTGAGGGGTTGTGGTTTTTTTTAGAGGATAAGGAAAACTAAATTGCCAAACAGAAAATAAAAACAAACCACAACNTTCAGCTTGTAACTTGCACAATAGCAAATTCAATCTTGTTAAGAGGCTTATTCTTCCATTGTAGAAGTTACTTGAATTGCAAGAAAGTTTGAATCTGCATAGACTGCATGTTTACATCAAAGGAAAAAAAAACGAAGAGAGAAACGGAGTTTTGACTTGCACTAATAAATCACATATAACTGGCTCATTTCAAATATCCTTTGCCCATTTTACTACAGAGCTAGGAGAAATGCCTTCATTTGACTATAGTAAATGGAAGTTCCTCTGGTAACACCAAGAATAATAGAACCACATTTCCATCCCCTCCATCAATTGTTAAGGCAATTTGTCACCTGAACATCTGTCCTTGCCCAGTGATCAGGAAGTAACTGAAAGCCAGCACTCCTCATGTGATGCTTTGGCCAAAAGAAATGAATGGAAAGCTATTACTGATCTTAATTGTTCACCTGAATTATATTCCTAAGCCTGACTAGTCACTGGATCTGTAGCGTCCTCAACAAGCTGTTTATAGTACATTTTTTTTCCAACTCCCCTATTTGTAAACTGAGAGAAATAAATTAGGTCTATGTCACAGAAGTCTCATTCCTCAAGATTTCTAAGCCTGAGCTTTCAGCAACATTACCTGAACAAAGTTATGGAAAGAAAACACCTGCTGAAATGAGTTCAGCATTTTGGAAATCACGCTGATCTTGAGCTAAGATTCCAAGGGAAAAAATGCAAGCTTCTGATTATTTGTTCTGTTTTCCTCAGTATGAGGTGAGAGAGAGAGGGGGGGAAAAAAAAAAAAAAGAAAGTACTGCAGTGCTGTTCACTTATTTCAGAGCAAAACAAAAAGGAGCAGACATGACTAACCAGAACGCACGCTATTATGTGTAGATGTGGCATGTCATTTTTCCATTTTTCTTTAGTAACTCATTCAAACTTTTGAATAAAAGAATTGCTCAAGTTTCTGGTCACTTTCCTGTATTTTCTCTGTTTTGGGGAATTATTTTATTTGCTGAACACATACTAGCCTCATTTATAATTCGTTATTAAATATGAGTCTTATGCAAATATGATATTTCTTAAATTTATTTATATTTTGGATGGTTTTACAATTGCTTCTTCATGGTCACATTTACTTCTTGACCTCTTAAACTCCCCTACTAATCCCTGACTCCCCCAGGCAATTAAAAAAAAAAACAGGAAAAAAGTGGAGTGTTTGAGGGGTTGCGGGTTTTTTTAGAGGATAAGGAAAACTAAATTGCCAAACAGAAAATAAAAACAAACCACAACAGAAAGCAAACAAGTAATATTCCTGACATTATTTTGGTTATTTTTTTGTAATACAATTCTTAATTATGGTTGCTGTTCTCTCACTGAAGGGATATATCTATAATTGTAGTTATATTCCTCAAAAAGTAGAGAACAGTAATTTTCTAATGAAATAAGGAGTATTTAGACTGTTCCAGAGAGGCTAAAAATGAGTTACCATTTGTGAAAGCGGAAGTAAATACATAAATGCTTCCCTGTGCCCAAGAGCACCAGTGAGATTTGGAGTGCTAGACCATTAATTTCTGTGAATAAAGAATATTCTAAATGTTTCTCTAAAGTAGTTTTATAAAGATTCAGGGGTCATTAAGAGAGAAAGTTATCTTTTCATCCTAGAGAGCTGACACTTTGGAACTTTTATGGAAATGACTATATGAAGAAAGAGATGAACAGACTCATAAAAATAAAGTGTTTGCTTAACCATTAACTGTATCTTGCAGGCAACTCAGCAGAATGATGAAGCTTTCTCTTGTGCAAATATTCCAATATAAATATACAGGAATTACAATTGACTGTGATATTAAATTCACATTATACATCAGCTAAGGTCTCTGCAGTTTAGCCTTCTAAGCTAATGTTGAAAAACGGGTGAAGTAAAACACATCCAGCTGAAATCCTGATCTATAAGATGTTACAGACAATGTTCGCCCTCCCAGTCTGCTATTCACTACTGAAATGAATCTCAATCTATGATTATTTCTTCCTAAAACTATTTCATATTACAAAAATCAGGAAGAACAACAGAGCTTAAGCACATTCTGCATCTTCTGCCTCATCATCAATAGCCTTTCCCAAGGTTTTGTATTTACAGAGACAGACAGAAAATCTTATTTTAGAGATAAAAGGTGGATCAGCTGTCAAGAAGCTTAACAATATATTGGAAGGGCTTTTTCCAGTAAGCCCTATTAATACTCTTCCACGCTGCAATACTACCAATAGCTATTTTATACAATTAAACTTTTAAGGTCCATAAATAAAAAAGAAATTGTGGAGCTTCTGAACTGCAATTTTTCTTAAGCTCTAAAACCAGAGGGGGATAGAGCATGATTGAGGTTGCAGTAAGGAGGGAAAGCACTTTTTCAGGGTAATTGAGAAGGTACCAACTTAGTATGGCTTATTTCCATTAACATAAATGATCTGACCACAATAATTACATACAGTTACTATCAAAGGGCATTTATTGTTTTACATTATAGCCATAAGACACTTTAGGAAATGCCAGACTATTTGTTTTGTGAAGATCTTACTATTTTACATCTAAAGGAGCTATTGATTCCTATTTAGATGACAAGGCCTCTAGATTTCCCCAAATTTCAGTAGTAGAATGCAGTGATGTCATGAGAAAACACATCAATCCCACTTTCTTATGCTTTACAACTTAACCCCACCTCCCAAGACACTGTACCTGATATTGACTTCAAACATAGCAACTGCTTCTAATATTTCCCTTCCCTCATAGCCCAAATGCTTTTAGATAATTAATACATCCCTCATTGCAATAATTAATAATATTTGCTCCTAGATCTAGTAACAGCAGAATAGCCAAACTTATTATTTAGGTGTATATTCAGTACTAAATGTTTATATTATTATTACTATTATAAACACTAAATAGCATATGACACATTCATTAATTGTGTAAGCATATCTAGGAATCATAGAATCACCAGGTTGGAAGAGACCCACTGGATCGAGTCCAACCATTCCTATCAAACACTAAACCACATCCCTCAGCAGCTCATCCACCCATGCCTTAAGCCCCTCCAGGGAAGGGGACTCAACCATCTCCCTGTATAGCCTGTATGCAAAGTTATAGAAAACTGGCCTGATATTTAAGATCCTTCAGGATATCTAGTGAAACAAAAAAAACGCCTCTTGGCTGTAAAACTGCAAACAGATCACACTAAGGACCAATTGAATTGTAATCCTTAAACATCACTTTCAGTATACTGCCAAGCAGTGGGTTAATTATCAAAGTTACTATGCACTACAGAACTTTTGGAACTACAAAAATAATTGAATCTTCTTGTAGAAATATCAATTCCAAAGAATATCATCACTACATCTCCAAAAAAGAAAATAAGTATTTAAATGCACAAGACCAACTTGAGATCCTCAGACAGACAACAAAAGAGTTTGGTGGAAAAACCCAAATCATTATAGTACATGAGCATGTTTAGAGTTCACGTTATTTCTAAGTCTGGAAGATTTCATTGACTCTTGATGATACTTAATTATATATTTATTAAACCATTAGAAAATTGTTTCATAAATAGTTCAGACTGATAAGATTATTATTTCCCCTGAAATCAATCACCTCTACCATACAACAGTACTTAAGGGGCAGAGAAACAATCACAATTTTTTTAATTCTGAACTTGCTAGAACTATACCAGCATCTTAAAGAAGCTTTTACCTTTACACAAGCACTTGCATAAATATAGACTTTGGACATTTCTCTCTCTCACAGAAGACAGTAGAAACACATTCTGATAGCTGAAAACTCATACAGAGAATTTTTTTCAGAGGACTACTTAGTAGACAAAGGGTGTATCTACCATGTATTTGGTACACCTGCTAAATTCTCATGTGGACATTTCTAGTGCCCAAAAGGAAAATATAACAGATTACAAATCAGCTGCAAATAATTTCACACAGCAAATTCACACAGGTAGTTAACACATCATAAACTCAACATTGCTTATTAACTCCACTTATAGAGAAGCCCTAGTTAAATACTACTACTGTAGTTATTTTAAAATAAGAAGTGGGTGGTGCATTGAAATTGGTGCAAAAATTACTATTCATTCATATTTGTCATCTTGAAGATATTGTCTGTTTTTACTCAGTTTGTAGTAAAAGGATTCATTCTTAAAGCAGTCAGAGCTACAAATTCAAGTACAAACATGAAAGTTAATCTCACAGCTTTATTGCTTGTTTTCAGTTGTCTAACATGAAAGTGGAATTGAGCCTTTAACTGCAACCTTTATCAGCCAAAGCGCCCAAAGAGAACCCAGCTCAAACGCACACAGCACTTTGGTCTCTGCTGTGGGACTATCACAATTAAAAACTAGCAGCTACTTTTTCTTAACAAAATACACATTTAGACCTTAACTACATCCAGGCAGCAGTAACAACTTGCCAGTTTTAAGTGTAATTTTTCACCTAAAAGCAAAGTTCAGAACTTTTTCCTACCATATTTTCAAAAGCATAACTCTAGTGGAAGAATATAGCGCTTGTTATAGCAACATTCCTGATTAAAAGAGAACTGCTGCAGTCAGTGATTTGCCATGATTTATCTGGTAATACAGAGTATTAAAAACTTTTAGAACTCATTTAGTGTACTGCAGGTGACATGTGATTGAATATTACTGTAGAACCACAGTTCCCACAGGGTTTAATCAATAAATTTTTATGTTTTCCTATCATATCTACCTTGCTTTATTTCCTCTGTGCACGCTCTAAATATAAGGGGTAGATGTTTTATATTTAAGCAAATATGGAGAACCCAATTACTTAGATACTCATCATTTAATTTGCCATTTACAAAACAAAGCACATGGTAACAAATTACATTAAGGAAACTATTAACAATATCCACCTGCATTCATTTCCAATAGGATATTTTAATAGCTTTCCAGAGAGCGTGGAGAATACTTTTCTACAGTACAGATTTGCAAAAGTCTATCTGAAAGGCTTTCTTGTAGAAGACAAAACCATACCCAACCCCCAGTAAACTAAAACAACCTCTCCTCAAAACCACACAAAACACACCTGAGAACACTGGGGAAATCACAAGCCTTACCCAGCAGAACTATATGTATGACAAAAAAAATTCTTGTATACACAGTAAGGAAGTCAACAACATAACTGCAAACTATTCTTTATAGACAGTTACCACTCCAAATTTCTATACTATTACCAAGTTGAAAACAGGTTAGGAGGTTCACATGTTATTGCTTTTCAGGGTTTTTCCACCAGATGGCAGGTGAAAGTTTTTATTTCCATAGACAAGTCTGTTACAGCAAATTGTACTGGTACTACAGTTCTTACAAATGGCATCTTGAGTCATTTGCACTTAATGTTTTGATTCACTCAGAAGCAGCTTGGTTTCTGTACTAGCTGTAAGTTAAATTTCAGAATTAAAAGAGCACCAAGTAAAAGCTGAAATACGCTGAGCCATTCACATAACCTTATTATACAAAAATAAGATTGAGGAATAAAATGAATATATACCAGGATGGGAGCTATTTCTGTACCAAACAATTTTAAATACTGCTAAAGTAATAAGAACACTTTTTTGCTTCACTATATTTGCTCAATTCTGGAATTGAATCAATTCCCTCAAGATCATGCCTCTTTTCTCATTATTCTGCACCTCTAACATGATTCTTAACCTCAGGAACAAAGCCATCACAGGGAAATGCTCTGAAAGTACCTATCCTTCCCAGTTTAGGGGGAAATCAATATTCAATAAAACAAAAAAGAAAACTTGTTTTCACAATCTTAAGTCCAGGGCCTCAACTCTGTAGAAATTCATTTTTTCTATACACAAGAAATACCACTGAAGACCAAAAGGGTACAATTTCTCTGTCCTCAAACCAGAGAAAGCATCTGGTTGGTGTAGCATCAAACAACTCAAATAGCATTCTTACAGCACATTAACATGAGTGTCTTGGTTTTGGATCCCCTAATTGCCCCACTTACCGTGTGCTTCACCCCAAGGAACAGACTCAGGACACCACATGTACAACACTCAGATAAAACTAGAGAAATACCTCTAAGACACACTAGGCACTAACAGACATTCAGCCCACACTAGCAGCCTGAAGCCAGACCAAAGCAATTCCCAAACCGTTTGTAGGGTGGATGTTGGCTCATCAGCACCAGCTGTTTCACTCACCAGTTCTGACTCACCCCTGCACAGCCCTAAGCAATTAACTTCAAGATACTGAACTAAGCCACAGGTTTTGTGGTTTAGGGGTCGTTACTGACTGTGCTGCCTACATACAAGTAGCCTAAATAGATATATATGATATACTCAGACTTCCCCACAGAGAGAATATATGTTCATAACAAAAATGTGAGGGTTATACTGTAAGAAAGAACATTTCTTATTACAGTGGCACATCTAAATTATGGTAGTTTGGTCCCTTTTATTGAATTTTTTCTCAATTATCTACAATTTTTGAACATTTGTTGTTTATCTTCTCTATTCAAATACTTAAATATTTAGAAAAGAGAATTTAACAAAAAAAAAGAAAAAGTATATAGAACGGAAAATTATCAAGCTGCTGAACCCTAAATCAAGTTCAGCAAGCTGGATTTAATAGATTTTAGACACAAAACATTATTTGGAAACTAAATGGTAAGATTTATTAGAATTAAACATATCTGTAAAATAAATCTAAGCTATATCTAATGTGGCTTAATTATAGTAAGCAACACAGTATATTTTTATCTCAATGAGAATTAATAGAATTAGATTCAGAAATCCCTGTGCAATAGGATTTAAAAATAACTTTTTAAAATGCTGTTTTATAATGAAAGCTATGTATTTGATAGTTTTATACGCATTATTACATTCCTAACTACATCTGTCTTCCAAGAACTCTGCCTTAAGCTTCAGCAAAAGAGTAACATTACCTTACAGGCAGTTTTCTTCTGGTTCTAGTTAACTAAACCATTAATACTTAAAATGAGTTTATCTTTGAAATCCAATTTTATCATGGCATAGTATTTACATGAGCTGTATAAAAAACATTTACAAATATGCTGTAGGGTAAAGACATAGCAGGGTACTTCATATTTTTAAGACGGATAAAAATGTTTAGTCTTATAAGTTTTAGAATTGTAAGAAAATATTATTGACCCTCATTTTCTTCCACTCAAAAAATCAACAGAACCTGACACATGTGTGTGTTACTCAAAGCTCTTCCTTTCAGTTGGAGCTTGGACTGAATTAGTTTGACTAAGCTGCTATACCATAGGCATCTTTTTTCTGTAAAACAAAATAGTCATAAGTTGTGTCTACATACACAGTATTACGGTGGTGACTGTGCATGTAACTGAGAGCCCCATTTCTGATGTCAGAGAACAACACGAGTGACATCAAATGGCACTTTTAAGTACAGAGCAAATTAGGGAAGATAGAGCTGAACACTATGTCATCTGTTCGTGATTTGGTCAAAACAAAACTTCTGTTATTGTAGTTTTTAAACTCCAGCTGGTCCAGAATATCTCACTATCCTTCTTTGCTAACACTGGCTGAGAGAAAAACACAAAACCTTTCCATCTAGAGTAGTTTCTCACAGAATATTCAGCCAACATTGAAGTCCTAGTCCATAATATCAGTACCTGTGATTTGGGCTCAGGGCATCTGGTGACCATAGAGTCAGCATAAAGCCTAGTGACAAGTCTGCTCCTCTTACACAATGGGATTTTCTTCAGGATTAAACATCTCTCATCTGTGCAGGAAGCAAAGTACTGAAGAACTCAACCTCAGCCTGAAGAGACAAATCTTATTACCTTTTGTTCCAAGAACAGAGCACAGACACTTATGTTGACTTTCATAGCAAACATACTGACACAGTGTTATCTAGAAACAAATAAACTCTCCCAAAGTCATGGTATCTCTCTGAGAAAGAATGACAAAACAAAATTCTGTCTGATTATCACTTTGCTTAATACATTATCAGGTGTAGCAACAAGCAGAGTGAAGAAAGAGTGTATACACCATACTAAAACCCACTATCCATACACAATTAAACAGTGAGGAAAAGATGTTGGAACAGTACCAAATATATCAAAACATATTCATAGAATCATAGAATCACAGAATGGTTTGGGTTGGAAGGGACTTTAAAGCCTATCCAGTTCTAGCCCCTGCTATGGGCAGGGACACCTCCCACAGACCAGGCTGTCCAAGGCCCATCCAACCAGGCCTCAAACACCTCCAGGGATGGGGCAGCCACAGCTTCCCTGGGCAACCTGGGCCAGGGCCTCCCCAGTCTCGTTGTGAAGAAATTCTTCCTAATGTCTAGTCTAAATCTGCCCCTCTCCAGTTCATACCCATTGCCCCCTCGTCCTATCACCACATACCCACCCTTCTTGTAGCATCTTTCAGATACTGGGAGGTCGCTGTAAGATCTTTTCTGAGCCTTTTCTTCTCCACACTGAACAAACCCAACTCTCTCAGCCTGTCCTCGTATGGGAGGTGCTCCAGCCATCGGATCATCCCTGTAGCCCTCCTCTGGACCTGTTCCAACAGTTTCATATGCTTCTCATGTTGTGGATTCCAGAACTGGACACAATACTTCAGGTGAGGTCTCACAAGAGATGAGTAGAGGGGCAGAATCACTTCCCTCGCCCTGCAGGCCACGCTGCTTCTGATGCAGCCCAGGACACAACTGGCCTTCTGGGCTGCGAGTGCACACTGCCAGCTCATGTCAAGCTTCTCATCGACCAGCACCCCAAGTCCTTCTCTGCAGAGCTGTTCTCAGTCACATCATCCCCCACCATGTACTGAAATTGGGGATTGCCCCAACCCAGGTGTAGGACCTTGCACTTGGCCTAATTCACCTTTGACAATGTCTGCACTCTCCCTACTGCCCACATACACAAGCTATCCTACCAAATAACATTAACTTTCAAGACATCTGTTTTGCAGAATCTAAAGAGGCATGTCAAATCATCCACTTTGCCAAACACTGCAAACACCTGCCTATCTCATTTTTAGTCACATAGTTGAAAAAAATGGCTGAAAGGCTAACAATGGTGTGCAGATATTATTTACCACTGCAAGTCCCTAGTACTCAGTTTGATCCATCACCTATCAAAATATTTGAGAAATAATAAGCGAATGAACAGTTCAGACTAAGAAAAAGCATCTTTCTTGCTTCCTGAAGGGAAAAAGTGTCTAAACAGCTAGAGGAAATGGGAGGTGAACAGTAGGCAACAGAGCAATGCAACTTTTCATTGCATCTTACAGAAAACTTCTATACATTTAGCACTCAGTTGATGCCTAGCATAGTGATATTTCCCTGAAGCCTTGTTTTCCTCCTAAATCTAATCTAAGCCAGTATGACTCTGTAATCAAAAGAATAAGCATACAATTACTGCAAAGCAAAGGGGTATGGTTTCCCTGAAACACCACAGTCGCATACCTCACTGGTCAAATGGACAATTTTGTGCCCTTTGAAGACATGTACTAAACTGCTGCTCTTATTCTCAAATTAGAATGAGGAATCCGAATCACTGAGTGCTAATGCTCTGGTAACAGAGTTAGTCACAACGTCTCACATCTCCATGTGGCAAGAGAAAGCAAGTCACACTAGCTCAATATTAAAGAAATAGAAGGATGACTCCACTACCTACTGTTTTTATGGGGAAAAAAATATGACAACATAATATCTCATTTTGCACTCATAAAATAACCCCAACCTAGGCAAATTTAAATTCACTTATAAAGAAGCCCCAAATTCAACCATAAACTTCACTCCTGCTACAAAAAGTTTATTATCTGAGCTAGGGAAAACTTTAAAAGCTGCTAAATGTGATGGTCCAATCTCAAAAATGAAGAAAATAGATCAATAACTGCACTTATAAACACATATCAGAATCTGGTAAAATAAAACTAAAGAGGGAACTGGCAGAAAGGCATGACTGGTGTTTTGCCAGGCCACATTCTCTGCAAAGTCAGAAGCAAGAAAGGGGTCAGGAAGATGTACTAGTGCAATGAAATACAGGCAGCAAGAAAAAACGGGAGCTGAGGGACAAGGAAGGGAGAATGTTATAATTTTAAGATGAGAACAAACAGATTGATTCCAAACCAAAGGGGAACAAGCACAGAGGTCTGGAAATTTTGATTGGAACAGAGCAGCTCTTCCAAATGTCTGTTTTCCTGCTTAACATCTGCAGCCTAATGTCTGCCATTTCTGTGCAGCTGTGCGATGTGAAGAGTGAATATGACAAGCTTTTCTCTAATGCAGAAGGGATCAAGGTCCTTCTGCTACTGTCAGCCCCAGAATATAGCAGTGGGTCTGGCTCAAATGACTAGGGAAGCATGGATACAGCCCCTAAGGGAACTGACACACATGGCTGGGTGCAGTTCTGGTACCTGAATTCCTGCTCAGTTCCTATTATCTGAGGCTATGCAATGCAGCTGGGATTTTAACAAGCATGTAACAAATCTAAGAATTATGGTTCAGCTTTTTTGTTTAAGACAAAGCCCCATTCCTACTAATCAGTTGCATCAGAAGCTCTGGTAGGATTACAGTAAATGTGATAACGGAAATAGAATTAAAAACTGCAGTATTACAATGATACTTCATTAAGTGTAGAAAGCAGGCCTGTTTGAATGAAAGACAATATATTTTATTTAAAGAAATGTCCTTAGGGAGTTTTCAAAGGAACTGAAAGAAAAAAGCTTTCTCTTTCAGTTGTAAATAATGCAGTTTAGGACATAGGCTTTTTTATCAAAAAGAATAAAAATTTCTTTTTGATAAGAGAAGCATTTAGAAATTGCTTCTGTAAACAAGTCTCACTACAGACTGAAGCCAAATGTTTGCCATGTCCAGCAAGAGCCAAACTACTTTTTATATTGATTGAAACTGTAATTTAACACATTTAATCCTTGTTCCAGAAAAAGCTGTCTACACACGAGCTAACTGCACAGTTTCTACTTTTTATTAACCAGTTTCATACTACTTGGTTTTAAAGAACTAATTGCAGCAACTATAAGACTTGTGTTTAATCTGAGTAAAGGCAAGATTTCATTTGGTTGCAATGAACAAATGGTGAGGAAGGTAAGAACATTTACTACTGGCTGCATGGTCTGTGAGTCAAGCCATATAGATCGAAGTCCAGGCATTTAGATATGATTTCATTGCTCTGTCTCTCAAAACCAAACCAACCTCATTCTGTGGAAGTGAGCACAAAGCAGCACCCTGCAGCCTCAAAATGACACAGTAGGGAAGGTTCACCAGGATGCTGAAGAGATTCAGAGAACTGTACACTTATATTCAGCTTTAAGTCAATAACACATACTGGCTATATCACCTATGGTAAGAAAAACAAATGTATACTTTGTGGTGAAAAACCTGACATTTTAAAACTAGATGTTTCACATCTCTGAGAAGTACCTGATGAGACAAAGAACTGTTGGAAAGTATAAGTCAAGAAAGTCATCTGACTCCCTCATCTGGATCCACAGAAGACATGCAACCATTTAGTAATGAATAGGTTGTGTTTTTCACTGGTTTGAAATAGCAATTTGCTGGTGTAGTAGAGGGAATGCAAGAGTTAACTTCACTTTTGAAGTCTGTAAAAATTCTGAATCCAAGGAACTGAGTAGAAAAGTAAACACTGCTGAAATAAAAGACACAAAAATCTACTTTTCCACAATTAAAGTCTACTTTTCCACCTTTTTTTCCAAACCACCTAAAATAGAAGACTTTCTGTATCAGTCACTTGTAACTATAAACACTTTCATGCCATACATATTAAAAAGATAGTCTCATAAACCAGTACTAGAGCCAAGATGAAAAGATGAAGTGAGAGAGAAAAAATATTTCTTCAGTGATACTTGATGGCAAAGAACCAACTCTCCTAGACAGGTAGCATATACTACAGAATGTTGCAGTGTAACATTTTCTTTCTTCTATTACTGTAATACAGAACAAATATAATAATTAATAGTAATCCATAAAGATAAATCCATCATAGCTAGTTGATCATTAATGTTAACTTAGGTCTAATGATAGCATTGTAAATTTTAAAGAACAGAACGGACATACACAACCGTCTCTTTTAAATAGTATAAGCAGTGTTCAAAATAGGGAAAAAAACAAAACAAACCAAGATGAAAACACATGGACATTACTCTTTTGCAAGCTTTTGGTACAAATGTGACATCCCAAATCAGCATCTGGGCGTCTCTTTTTTCAATCATAACCAAATCATAGTGTTCATAAATCAGAGGGAGGTGCTGCTTTGCAAGAAATTGTTCCATGTTAAGATTTTATATTTAAAAATTAACAATCTGTACTACTCTATACAACCAGAGCCAATATTCATAGAGTTTCACCAGGCTGAAACTTAACCTCACATGAAACACAATACATAACATTAAATTTTGTTTTAAAATACAGAAAAGTATCAAGAAAAATTCATGAGTAACCAGACAGCCGAAAGGAAGATATTAATAAGAATAAATTTGAAAAATTCCATAATTTATCTCGTAACAACTGAATGGATTGTCAATCAGTGACTTTTGTTACAATGACAAAGGAAAATGAGAGGATCCTCCAAAACTAAGATGTCTATTCAGACCGCAGACAATCCAGTTCTTAGAAGCTGTCTGAATCTGTGAATTTGATTTCAGTCCTCTCTAGAAAAGCACACTGTACAATCTGTTACGCCTCACAATCCTGGCAAATGCAGTGCATTTATGCCTATGTTATGGAAATTTATTACCACAGAGATATCAGAGATCATTAAGTACATACAGATACTTTAAAGACATTGGTATGGATGGTTTAAAATAAAAATTATTCTTTTGAGTGACTCAGAATTCCGTGTGTCCTCAAAGAACGAATTCATTTTAACAGATTAAAAGAACTTATTTGCAGAACAAATTCTACATTTTTTTTAGAGAATGGATCTGAAATTCTTCCTATATGGTAATTCTGCTCCTCCAAAATGCAGCTTAGTAGAATTTATGAACAATTGGAAGGATGCAAAGGTTTTTCATGGTAAATACAGAAGTCACTAGAATATCAGCTGCTTATATCAACCCTATATTTGCTCTACCATTTTGTGTATTAAAGATCTCTGGGTGAGGCACCTGAAAAAACCTGGCTAGAGATGAACTCCTTGTGACCCATTTCTCTTTTACCCATCCACTACCATAGTGTACGTTACATGATGACATCTCTGCATTTGTTTCAGAAAGAATAAAACATACATAAAAATGCATTTTCTTGCCTTCCTACTTTCTCAAATTCTTCATTAGCATTTCTCCTTCAAGCATCTACTGTGTTATTTATGTGAATGTAGCTGTATATTGTCCAACACTCAGTTGTTGCTAGAAAGTGATTAGACCCCAAACACCCCCAAATAGTTTCCAGGCTACTAGCTGGATAAAATGTTTACTGCTGCTTTTGTAGAAATTTGGAATATGATTTAACTCTTTTCTCCCTTAAAAGTCAAAAGAGAGAACGTATTAGCAGAGGTGAACAGAGGAAGGGACCAAATAATTCAGTGTGATGTAAACCTCATGGTAACTCAGACTTATAATTATGTATGAAATGGAAGAATTAGTACAGCATATCTATCAGGCTCTGTAACACCGGTGGGTTTGCTTCCTCAAGATTTCTCTCTCTCCCTCTCTCTCTCTTTTTTTTTTTTTCCTTCTTCATCAGCATATTAATGCTCTTCATCATCATTCTTTGGAAGTGTGACATACATCACATTTCCCATCCTTCTGAGCATATGGTCTGGAACTATTCAATAGCTGCAATATGATGATTCCGGGCTGCTGAGCGCAACTGATTGGCACATTAAACTGTGGGGAGACTCTTATCTGGGGTAGACAGGATTCTTTCTAGTGCAGTCCTAAGGGGCCCTCAGTAATGAAAAATAGTAATTCTAAGTCTTTTCTACCTGTCTGTTGCCAGGAATTTTAAAATGGAGCCTCAATAGTTTTTCTTTCCCCATAACCCTTATTAAAGCAAATCAAGTGTAAACCAGAAGAACTTGGAGAGTTTCACTAGAGACCCTGCAGTTATCAATTTAAGAACAGGGTTTTCCAAGCTTACTTAGCCTTGCTTTTAGCACAGTAAAGCAACCTGGTGTACAAAAAATGTTAGTACAAATAGGTATCAAATTAACTAAAGAAATACAGCAGCAGGATGCTTTGTTTAGAATAAAAAAATCTCTTATTTTAAAAGAGAGTTTTCCCTTTATTATTGAATCAATAAAGACTAAAGAAAAATAATTTCTTCTGGATATAAGCAAGAGTAGGGAAGTCAAATTCTAATTGAAAATATAAAATTTACCAGATATAAAGTGATTCCTTCAGCTACTGCAGCTTCCTCTTAACTGTGATTGTAGCGATAAGCACATATTCTATCAACAGGAATGACAATGAAACAAGTATTTGGTTCCCATCCCCATTTCTTCATCTAAAGGGAAAAAATTAACTCCCAGACTCATGACCCTGCAAAATAAAGGAAGAATTTTTTGAGAACAGTGATTGCCTGAAGAATTACTGCAGGAACTGGATGTCAGCATCATGATCTAAGGACAGAGGGCATAGGGGCAATTGAAATGGTTTACATGTATTGCCTTTTAACACAATAAAATAACGCTTATCTTTCCTTTCATCTGTACAACTAGAAAAAAACGAGTCTTTAAACTCAGTGTAAGTTTTATTATGTTTAGATTCTTAAACATTGACTGTGAATCTTCCTTCCAGGTGATAACATTTAATCCTGAATGAATTTAAGGATGTACAGAACTTTGTAGCAAATACACCTTCTGCAGTATGGCTCAAAACTAGATAATCAGAACATCAATAAGAAGCCTTGGAAATGTTCTCAACTGATTAGAATTTTTAATGCCATTTTCTTACTTATGCTTTAAAATTTGGTAACATTCCTTGCACTGGATGCTCCATATTTCTAAACTCTAAATATTAGTTTCTGAAAGTTCATGGATTTGCCACTTTCTGCCATGGCCTTGCAGCTTATGAAATATAGATAGAGAAAGGATTTTATTCCATTGCTGTTAGGGATTCTCACTACACATAGTGCTGGGAATTACGGTTCTTATTTTTGAGATCACAAAAATATTTCAGAGAGAATTCCCTGCCCAGGTCCTCTTCAAAAATGTTGCAAGTATTTGAAATTACTGACCACTTGCAGGAGTTAGCTATTAGTATTTTTATTTGAAAAACTTCTCAGAGGAGAAGAAATCACTTTATTTTAAGGCTTGCAGAAAAAAAACCAGAAAAACTAGCTTATTTTCACAAAGAGTAACATTTAAATTATATGCTTGTCTTTATGCCTCACATAAAAACTGTGTTAACATTTGCATTCTTCAGGGGCTAACAATTTTTTTGACTTAAGTTTCTGATGTGTTTAAAGTCCTTTTTTCTGTACATTGTGGTTCTGGAAATATTATTTGCATTCACATTGCTAAAACTTAATTATTTTCAATGCACTAACGTTTGTACAACTCTCCTGCGAGATATTTGCAAGACCTCTCATATTCCCATTTATCTGTAAAAGATAAAATCTTTAATTTGGAGAACTTTATGAGTGGATTCTTGCAGAGAAACCTGCTGTGAGAGACGGAGCTGTGGATCTCAGTAGGACAACAGCTTAACAAAGAATATCTCAGATACACAGTTGCATTTAAAAGTAAATAAAAGATTTTTTTATTAAAAAGTTTTGCTGACAAAGTTGTACAATTAGCTGCATTGATTTTAATAGAGTTAATAAAACAATATTATCAAAAATCAGCATCAAACCACAAAAATTTTTCTATTTTCTCCTTATGTGTTGAGGAATACACTTTCATGAAGACAGTAGTACATTATTATTATCTCTATTTAATGAATCAAATGTCTAATTAATTATAAGATACAATATAATTTGGGGATGAAAGAAAATGAGAGCATGCTGAAGGAAAAATTCTTTTTTTTTGGCTTCTTCCCACTCAAATCTGAGAGATACTCTCCTTTTCCCACCTTGACTAGGTATCATGTTCCCTGAATGACTTTAGAAAGCACTCTTCCTTGAGTCAAGCTGTCTGTCATTAGCACAAAGTAATCCTTACTATAATGGTCTTTAATTGCCTTTAATTATTTTATATCTGAATTACCGTACACTGCAGGACATTTAAAGCCATAATAATAAAATACCTTATTACAGTGGCTTATTGAAGTACTACTGGGCTTTGACTTCTGGGAATCATTCTTAAGTCCAGTAGTGATTGTAAATCATTCTGATCTCTACTGTGTAAGTCAATGGGGATACTGCATAAGAATCTTGAACTTGTAAACTTCGAAACATTAATTCCTACTAGAACCAAAGACACTGAATTCCTTCACTCATCCAATTTGGGTTAGACTGAGGCTCCAAAAGCAAGGTAAACATCAACTATGGCACAAAATCAATGCTTACTTTACTCCTAAATACACCTGTGACCCATAAAATCCCTGAAGATAGCCCAATAAGGCAAACACTGCTCTATAGCTGTGAATGCTGCTTCTACGTACACTGTGCCCTGGAATCACCACTTAAATCCGTGCTTTCAACCTAAAAATGTTTTAGGACAAGGTTACTTCTTGAAAGGCAAAGATAAAAAGCAGCCTATCATCAGCAAGATCTGCAAAAGGGTCATTAGAAAAGACATTTAACATGTTTGCATTATATTAATGACAGAAGGGGATCTTAAAAGTATTCAGCACTGTCTGAACAATTACTATATTTCCTAAAGGACTGTGATCAAGGCGCACAGAAGACAAGGGACTGCCATCATGCAGACATGGTTTTTCTGTACAGTCAGCACCTCATCACTACATTAATACTCCTGCCAGTCCTGTACCACCCTGTGCGTGACTCCTCTCTGTGCCAAAATGTCAACACAAAAACAACGTAGACAGCAACGCTTCAGCCATAGGTTGGTATGAGTGACCTATTGTTATATGGTATCCAGACTCAGGAAAAGGATTATCTTCAAAGGACACAAAGCAATCAAGATATGAAGACATGAGATACTGTTGTTTCTTTATTACACATACAGAAAACACCTTGTCTTCCCTTGCCATCCCACTACTCCCCTTCCCTTTTATTTTCCCAGGTTTTGTTAACAAGCTTACATATTTCAAGACACGCTACCTTTCCAAAGGACATGTCACAACTACTTTTAACCCAGAGAAATTCAAAGTGATCTCCTATAGGAATCAAATTGTACTAAAGTACAGTAAAATCTAAAGAGTTATTTTACAGGAACTTCACTGGAAAACAAGACAGACATGGGATTGTCAAGACAGAACACTAGAAATAATATCAAACAACTGATCAGCTTTTTCAGATATTCATATAGTACTATCAGATATTCTGTAGTAATACTACAGAAAATAAAAACATCTTGATTTCAAAGCATATTTTTTTTTTATCTTGAAGGAGTTTTTTAAACATTTTGTCTTACTTATTCATGGGATCATCCTTTCCCTGTCATCAGGCCCCTAAGGCAGATGTCAAACAACTGTAACCCTCTCCATCACCATGAGTTTTACCACCAAATCTTCTCTGTTCAGATGTAACAGAGGCAGTCAATATTGTGTCACAAAATGTGCTTTCAGCAAGTTCAATCTTTTCATTGTATTGTATTTTTTTTGTTTGTTTCTCATTAACACTATGTATTAAAAAACACTTATGGAGAAAACAAGGAAACATAAACTTCACTCTCTGGAAGAAGATGATTTTGTTAAATTTCTTGGCGTATACCTACCAAACCAGCACAGCTGAGAGTGATAAATAAGAATTTAATTAGCATTCAAATTATAACTTGCCCATTCTTCTTCAATATGACAGCTTGACTGAGATTGTGTTTGTCCATTTTCAGAGATGAATAACTGTGGCATTTAGTAAAGAAGTAAAAACAAAACATGTTTGGTTTTTAATTTGCTTTAATGACTTCCTTGGCCATGGTTATTTGAAGGAGCCTCTAGCCAGCTGCCTTTATTTCCCCTTCTGTTAGATTATGATCTCTCTCAAAACAATACTTGAAAATGGCTCATCTGAACAAAATTCAGAAAGTGCTACAGAGCAGCTGACTAGAAAGACAAAAGAAATTGTGCCAGTATCACTAAGCTGAATTCAAGGTACGTGAGCAAAGTAGTTTCAGCAGAATGATTTATGGTAAAAACCTGAAGAAAATAATTTGTCCTCAATCTTCCTTATAAATACGTTGATTTATTTTCAAACACATTACAACACTAGGCTCTGCTCTTTTTCTCTGTCCTGAGGCATGAGGCATGTAGTGTTGTTCAACACATTTTTAAGAACACGTTGCATTATGCATAAATAATCCACAAACAAAGATGTGGGAACTGCTTTTTGCTGTAACTCGGAGGCATGTCCTGCATACCTATGCAAGTATGCATGTGAGTCACATGTGAACTTGACTGCTATGCTACTGTCAGTTCTGAAATGCAGGCCAGAAAATACGTTTCTTAAAAGTGTGCTGCATACTAACCATTCTGTAATGAAAATAGTTTTCAGAGCACTGCAGAGAGGTGGTATGTCATCTGTGATGGTTTGCTTAAACTAACCTGTTTCTTGCTTCTGCATCACAACAAAGTGATATTCCCACAAGTATCACTCCCTCATTTTCCACGGGACACATGACACTCTAAGTTATTCCCATATTCTTATTCCATCCAGTGAAGAAGTAGTAAGAGCAGTATTTTATAAACAGAGAACACTATCAAGTGGTAAGACACGAGAAGATGAATTGACCAAAGAGTAAGAGAATGTGCAACAGATCTTAGACTATGCATCCTAAGCAGAATGCAAATTACTTGTCCCAATTTTGTTAGTCTTTATATGAAATGTTTCATCCAATTTGTTGGTTAGCACCAAAAAACACTAATCAGAGGATATTTGATCACTATTCTTCAGTGTCCTTCTCCCTTTCACAAGCTTCTGTGCTTTATTGATTTAATTATGCAGTATGGATTTTCACTGATTTATGTTACTTATTCAAATAGTATATGCTAACATAATTCAAGTTAAATTTCTCAAATGCACTTAAAATCTAACCAGTTTAAAGACATTTAACTAGTCTGTCAGAAAGAAAAAGAAGCAGGGATTACTTAGAAGATTACTTAGAAGCTGAGCTGACACATTTGATTCACTTCTTTCTTTTGCATTACACTAATCCCCAGTTTTAGGGATGTCAAGTTGATATGGAGATGGACCTCCCACTAAATGGGAAACTGCTTAAACTGCACACTGCCAACCAGATGTTTGAATATGCTGAACATCAGTTTGATGTTTGACAAAAAGTCAGTCTGTCTTTTAGAACTGTAGAGGAGTGTGTGTTGAGGAATATACGTTGCAGGGTAAAAGTCACAAAGCTAAGAATTTAAGAACATAATGGAATTAGAATAGTCATAACCTCATACAAATAAAACAGATGAGTCTACAGTATTTCACTATAGGATGAAAAGTAAATACTGCCAAATCATTTATTTTGGGGGAATTATATTTCACATTTTTTATCTATCTAAATGTGCAATCATAGCTGATAACTATGTTTTAGACATAGTTTGATATCCATGACTGATGAGCAGGAAAACCTTAGCTGGGCATACAGGCAAAATTATTGTTTGCAGCTTCAAACCCTCTCCATGCCGCACAAATTGCTTACTTGAAGTGCGGCATTCTACAGCACGATTTTTAAAAGTGGATTGAAATGGTGCAATAAGGATGATCCTATTCCAAGATTTAGCAAAATATTTGTGGGTTTCTGGGCACCTGACAATTATTTCTTCAGGGAATGCTTCCCTGTGTCCAGGTAATTAATTGAAATGAAAAAATCTCACGTGGCACCAGAGTCACACTGGGTTAGAATAAGCAAACAGCTTCCTTAGTCAGTGGAGTATGTTTTACATTCATGTAAAATGTATTCATAACGAAGTAGTTCAGATGATTCAATAAGCACCTACTTTACACAATTTTAACCTTTGTAACGTAAATCAAAATATCTCGCCTATTAAAAAAATACAAACCCAAGAATCTCTGCTATTCTAAAAGAACTCCACCACCACCACATCTTTAGTAGCAGAGGTTTCTGCTTAAATTCAATATTGCCCATTTTTACATGAATTCCTGGCCTATTAGGGACTCCTAATGTTAGAGTATATCTGGTGTGATTGGTGTTAACGTGCCAAAATACAGTACATGTCCAGAGGCTCATTCATTGTGCAGCTTCGCAATGTGTGACAAGTATTATATCTACAAGCGAGCATCCTCTCTGCGTGCAGTGGAAACTTGTAGAAAGACTTCTCAACTGTTTTTTTTAAAAAATAGCTAATTTAATACAAGTTAAATCTTTATAATCAATACATTCTAGAGGTTTCGAGGGGATAGGTGATTTCAAAAGAACTCGCTTCCAGATTTCATCTTACCATTGAATTTCTTACATCCATGCATTCACCTTACAGCTGTGTGACATTTGAATATATCAGCCTAGAATTGTTATCATTTGGATATGTACTGGGTTCAAATGAATTGATCATTTCTTCTTTTTACATCTTTTTGACATATTCACACTTCATTAATATCTTCTCTCTTTTCACAATTGTGACAGGTTTGGCTGCAAGCTAATCCTCTGAGAAGTTTCCTTAATTCCCTTTCCTTCTATGAGCTACAAATGATCTTGTACAGGTTTTGCTAATGCTGTCATAATTATCATATTTCACCCACTGCTGTAACACAGCAATAATGGTTTCCTGTTGTTGGTAAGGATGAGGCATTTTCTCCCACTACAAAAGAAGAAGATATGAATACTTGCTGCTCCCAGCATCCTTCCTGGGTGTAGCTAGAGATGCCTTGCATAACTTCATGTGGTCTCATATGGCAAAGACTTTTCTACAAACAGTTAAAAATCTGTAAATAATGAATACATGTTGTGAATATTATGGTGGTAGATGAGAAATGTAGTGTAGGCATTAAAATAGCAGCTGTCCACTGTTCTCTCGGATTATCCTTGCTCTCCTCACTTAAAAGTCCACAATGCGAGGGGAAAGCAGTCTCTACAGGGAACCCCAAAAGCGAAGAAACAGCAACACCCTGTACTGAGATGAAGCACCAACAAGAGCCAGAGTAAGCATTCAGCTGCACAAAGGAACTCTCACCACCTTCTTCAGGTGGCCACGCTGAGCACCCTGCATTGTGAGTGGGTATTGTGGGAGTTACTGCCCAGTCTTCTGCAGCACCCAGGTTTAGGGACTCCCATAACAACTGCTTAGGGGGAGCTGAAGTTCTAGAAGCTCAGCTCAGCTGTTAAACTCAGCTCAAGAGTTCTGTTAGTAAAGATTTCAGGAGAAGCTGCAGCAGAATTTTAAATATAGCTCTTCCTTGAAAAATGGGGCAAAGACAAAAAGTGCTTTCCCTGAGAAGCTGCAATACATTTAATGCAGGTGCCCTGCTTGTTCTCTATGCACTAATGTATGTATTTGTATAATTCAACATGTATATTCACAATTGCTCTAAATTCCTGAGTTTAATATCACTTTGTTTATGAAACAGATACTTCACTGATAAAGATACTGATAGTTGTATTGATTTCCTAGTACTATGTTTATTTAAATCAGTCCAGAAATATGGTTCCAGATATCACTGTAAACTCATCCATGTGGGCCCCAATGTGCAGCAGTACAAAATTCACAAGTACATACCCCTATTTTTACATATTTTTCTCTTGCCTTGGAGAATTTAAGAATCAGAAGCTGCAGTCACACATGTCATACTGTGAAAGAAAACATAGAAGCGAGTCAAGAAAACCCATTTTTCTGATCTAGCTCCTGACACTTCACAGTTGCAGAATGTAAAGCTGCCCTACTGCTGCTGCTGAGCTGTCTGCACTCATCAGACACACTGAACTGACTTACCTCCTCTTCTGCAGAGTCAGTTTCCCAAGCAGATTCAAAATCAGAGTGAGAGAAAAGGAGAAGAGAAAGAGAAGGAGAAATCGAAGCACAACTTCATTCCTCCTATGTCATTAAAATGGCCCAATAACTCTAATATTATTAAAACAGGAATGTGGAGCACCAAGCAATTATGTAGGATTCCAATGCCATCTGCTCCAAGATCCAACACTACCAAAGAAGTATATCTAAGCAGCTCACACAGCTCATCATGAACTGAATGTCATATATGCAACATTTAAAAAAAACCCCACTTGTTTAAAACTATATATCTACTGTCTACTGAAACTTTGCTCTCTTTTCACAAACTCCTACTAAAACTTTCCTCCCCTTTTGAGGAAAATTAATTGTTTACTGAAGACACTAATAAATAAAAATACACATATAAATTGCATCAGATATTCAAAGACCCTTGACATGAATTTATCAGCAATACAGAACTCTCATCACACCAGTTGCAATTCCATTTGCACCTGCCTAAAGGGGTATTGGCATTAATGTTACTTACTGCTTATAAGCATCCCCGGGCTCTAGGTAGTCCTTGTCATTTTTTTTATTACAACTCTTTGAATCTGATTTTACTTTATACCAAGAGTTTCTGAAAGGTGCTATATCTTCAGTTCACATAGACTGATAGAAACTGGGGACAGATGAACTAGGACCATTTTCTACCTGTGTTTTTTTAATGCATATTAAATTTTTTAACCCATATTTTAGGCACTTGCTGGTGTAGTTGACCAAACGTAGGAAAGCATGATCTGGACACTACATAACCTTTAAAATGGCTGCATCTGTAAAAAAACCCTAACATTTTTCACGTAAGTGTTGTAAAGTCCTTTTACAAAGCCTAATAATTCACATTTCACAACTGGAGAAGCAGTGATAAATACAGGTTAATTTGGTGTTAAATACATAAAGTAGTTGCAACTACACACTTCGTTTCAGTTTTGTTTTGCAAGATCAGAGTGACCTTTCCTGTTCTAGGAGTAGTCCTCCATGCATTGTTTTTTTGCCATGGAAGATTTCAAATAAGACATCTTGGAGAGGCAGCATCCTTCTGGCACCACTAAAATCTTTATTGTCTTCTTTTGCTTAGGTTAGAAATCATTCAACGTTCCTTTTATTTTACCTTCACCTCTAATGAATTAATTTCTTTCCCTGGTTCTGTATTGGTTACACTTAAATTCCTACAAGCCCCAGTGGTAGGGATGGAATTGTCTAATTACACCACAGTTTATTGGGTTTTACATTTAAATACAATCTAACCATCTCTCTGTTTGTTTCACTGTAGTGAGATAATGAATTTCAACACCTGGAAAGTAATTTTCATTTAGAAATGAGCCTATTGCAGTTGATGATCCAGTTCAAAAAAGTGTTTGTTGAGAGGTCAAAGAACTACAACAGAATGCATCATTATCTTATTAATGAGAAAGAAACTATGCAGGTGTTGAATACTCACTGGCCTTAAAAAATGAGATTTAATGAGAAGCTGCCAGGTGTAAAATTCTACATTGCAGCACCAACTTCATTGACCTCAAAAGGTAAAAGAAGGGTATCCAGAAGGGTATCTCAGAATTCAATATTTTAACAGTATATGATTGATAAGTAAGAAAGGTGGATAAGTATTAAAGCCTAATTATAATGGGTCAGAAAGTGATATCTGATAGCATCTAAAGGATATCCATCATCTACTAGTTTTTTTAAGCTCAATTCTCAGTAAGAAACATGAGTGATAGAAAAATAAATACATATATAATCTTCTCTCCTTCTACGAGGAAAACAATTATTAGGAAATTATATACCAGGAGTTCAGATACTGCTATCTTTGAGACAGTCATTAAGGAACTGTTAGGTGAAATAACCACATTTCTAAATGCCTCTCTCTTTAACGTGATTTGCAAAAGATACAGCAGACAACAAGGAGACTGTTAATAAGAGTTTCTATTTATGTGAGTTTTGCGTTTCAGTACAAAACAAAAGGGCAACAAAGCACATGAAAGCTTAGCGGTTACACATCTATCCTGAGAGCCCATAATGCACCATCACAGAGCTGTCTGGCCAGTGGAGCCCTCCACTGTAGACAAGGCTTCACAAACAACCTTGTTAGTAAGGCAAAAGATTAGGTGATGACTGTAAGATTTGCTTCACATGCCAGGGATCAAGGGGTTTAAGCCTGTTTATTCTTCATGAAAGAGACCGTGAAGTCCATCAAGACAATGAAAAACATTTCTTCTTTACCTTGTCAGATCACCTCTTCTCTTGATTATAGAGAAGATAATCCAGAAAAACTAATCTGCTGCATTCCAATTAGAATAAAGGCTTACTTATTCTCACAGCCTTAGAAAAAGAGATAGACAAGGTTCGCTCATATAGCATTTCTCTTAACGGCATCTCTATCAATGTCCTTTGAGCACTTCACATCTGGTACTTCCTTTTGCTACCCACTCTCTTTCCAGCTGACTGTCAGGAACTTACATTTGGAGCAGTGAGTTTAGGACAATAAGCACCCTTGTTTATGCAAGTAATAGTCTGACAGGATAAGCTAGATAACTTTACTGGAGTAAGGCAAGACAGCATAAAGACTGCTGGGTTCTTGCCAATGCAGGAATACTTTCAAGAGGGGGTTTGTCCTTTTGTTCAGAAAAGAAATGCAGGATTTTCTTCATTACACAAGGCCTCACCTCCCATTCCTTCTGCCTTCCAAAGGGTTGGAGTTAAATTTTAAACTGAAAGCCACAAAGTGTTTATAGTGATTGTAAGATATGAAGACAGTTTGTGCACAAACGCTGTCTTTGACTTATTGCATTTACAGAGCCAGAGACCTCAATTTCCATCTGCAAGGAATGAGAGGTGCATATAGGTGCCAGTTTCAGGGGAATTCAGAATCCAGCAGAATTAATCTTCAAAACAGGTGGCATTGTTAGGCTGTGGGGCTGTTTGCTAATTTAGGAGACCCATAACCTAGCTAGAGCTCATTACAACAGTGATCATCAGGGTCCTCTGGGCTCATATTTGGGCTTAGTCTTCCAAATGAAGGATAAAAACAAAGCTCAAGAGCTTGCACTGGAGCTAGTTATTTAATACCATCAGTAGTATTTATAGGGAAAGAGGAGTAGTATGCGACAAGTATACTGTATTGACCAGTAAAATGGTTGCAAGGTTTCACATTTAATCCAATGTGAAGCAGAAGTATTTGTGAATAACAGATCTAATACGGGGAAAGCAGTGAAGAATTCTGGGACAGTTTTGCCCCAGTGAGTGAACGGTTAATGGGTGAAGAAGTGAAAAGGAAAGAGAAAATTTTAAACTAGTTGCAGTCCTCCTTGTGGTAACATTTTACAGAGAACAAGGCCTGGATGCTGTGAGACTGAACAATTCTAACCAGGCCTTGAAACAGAGAACCGAAAGATAAACAAATGCCAGCTGGAAGGAATACAGGAGCTAGTTCAGTGGGAACCAGTACCAGCTGAAAGAAAAACAAAGAGAACTGTCAACACAGTTAATTTTAGCGTAACTTGGTTTCTTAGCATGTGCAGTAGTTTAGCCAATAATATGTTAGTAACAGCTACCTTTAACCAATAATACACGGTAGATATCCTCATGGGCACACAGTTATGTAACTGAAAAGGGTTTGTAAAGAAACAGCTAAGCTCAATAAATCGAACAGTCGCTGATCACATTGATCTGTGTTTGATTCTGTGATCTCCCGTCAACACCTTCTAGGCTTGCACCTGGCTGTTGTAACACAGGGTGCTTTGTGAGAGCCTCTGTTCACACTGTTATCACATTAAGATGCATTAGGTATGAGTGGAAAACGGTGTGCAAGACATTCTAATTCCGCCTCCCCTGGAATGCTGTATGTCGTACTAAGGAAGAAAATAAAAATAATACAAGCACTGAGAAGCTTTCATGCAAAGAGAGACTGTAAGTCTTAGATAGGTTATCTCGGAAAAGAGACAAATAACAAAGGACATGAAAAGGGCGTACTCAAAAAACAAAATAGCAGAGAAGATAGATCTGACATTACAATTCCACACACATCATAAAGCAAGAGTAAAGTTAATGAAAATGAAAGATTGTGGAATTGAAATCACTGAATAAATGCTTTCACTGTGCACGGTTAGGTTATGAAACATCCTGCCACTACTACTATGGATGTAAAGACGTGCACATAGGAGGCTGTGCTATGTCAGCTGGGTCGGTACATTTATACATGTAGATTAAGGATATCCTGAATTACAATAATAGAAAAGAAAGCTGAAAAGAAAATTCACCCTCGTTGTCTAGGGTTAAGTCGATATCTAAGTGGGGCAGTTTAAAATCTGACCTCAGGCAAGAAAGGATGTGAAAACATTATTTTATATGTATCTGCTTTGCAGTTTCCAAAGTATCTGCTACAAGCCACTATTGGAAGGCAAATCTGAGCAAGATGGACCACATTTAGTACAGCGATTCATGTCTGTTAATTAGCTTTCCCAAGCAAATTATGATTTTATATGTTTTTAAACATCATGTTGTTTAGTCTCTCCTCCGGTAAACACTTTCTGTATCAGAAATTACTCCAGAGAGGAGCCAGAATGTCTGACTCCTCAGACTTAGGGACCTGCCAGCCTCAGAAAGGAAAACAAAGAGGTTTCACTGCTTATGATTTTGCATATCTGTTTAGGCCTGCATATGTATGTTTATCCTAGTGTCTATCTGAGCTGTCTAAAAACTGTCTTAACACTTGCAGGCAGAGGTCTGAAACTAGAAAACTAAAAGATGCCAAAGTGTGAAGAGTTGTACTATAATTATAAATTACACATGCCAAACCCCATAAGCATGTGTATCAAGAAACCTTAAAGTTACTCATTAAAAACAAACAAAAGAACCACTTCTACTTACTGCTTCTGATTGTTTCCCTTGGCTATTAAATTCGAATCAATAGGGCTGAAGGGAATTTGCTGTTGCTGTTTTGATCCATTAAAAAAAATGCTACACAAAATCCCAGTCCCCTCAAGCAATCTGAAAAACAGGAAGATAAAAACTTCCAGTGCCTTCTATGTTCCCACAGTTTACTTGCTATGGAGCTGGAATACATTCTTTTTCTCTCTTTTATTTTAAAAAAACCAAAAAATACCCAAAAAGAACACACCATCACTTCATTTCCACTGTGGAAACAGAGAAAAAAGTGATTGCAGAAATAAGTCTAATAATCCTACTGACAGATGCCTGAAATTACTCTCCAAGAGAAAAGGCTTTCACCAGAAACACATGATTTCAAATTCCTTCTTCTTCAATGACTTCGAGAACACATATTTCTCAAAGGAACTATGGCTATGATGTACACAACAATAATACCATCATCTTTATCTACAAGATTCTAAATATTCATGTATTGCCAACTACTTTCCATCATAGCAAAAGGCAACAGACTAAGAAAATAAGAAAGGGAAAATAACTCCTAAAAAACCCACAAAACCAAGCCCCTCAATCTGCTTTTGTCAGGTTCAAAGATGACTCTGGCTAACCATGACTTCTGTAAGTGTTTTACGGTGTTTAGGGAGCAGTAAGATTACGTTCTTCGCTTTCTATAGAAGCCACAGAGCCATCAAAAATGGGTGGGACCACATTTTTAATTTGCACACAGACCAGCATAATATCCTGCACTTTCAAGGAATAACTAAACCCATTCTGATGCTCCTAAAGAACTAAAAAATTAATCCTGCCTACTCAAAAAAAATTAAATCTTCTTACTGTTTTCCCAGTGCTATATGACTTAGCTCTTACCTGGCCCTTGACAGAAGGTTTAATTAAGATTAAAACAGCTCTTGAATAAAAGCAATATTTTCTAATGGTCCACAATCTCATACTAAATTAGAGATTTCATGCTGGAAAAGCTGAATTCATAATTTTCGATTAATTTCACTTCTGTAAAAATGGAAATGACTACAGAGGTGAATTATCACACAGTATAATCAAAATATAGCTTGGTATGTTAGTTGATACGGCTTCAGTTCACTACTGTAGCAAGTAGACTTTAAACAGCAGGACATTTGGGATGGATAGTCATCATTATCTATTCGACTGGACACAAAATAATTTGTTACAGCCACTTGGTTTTATCATTACTTGATACTGAAAACTGACAAGCATCATAACTCACCAGCAGTTTTGAACTCTCTTAATGTTTTGATCCTTCAGAAAATTTGTTTTCACTGGGTAATCTAGGTTTAGCCTGCTAGGCTTATCGTAATTAGTTTCTTAAATATGTATACTAACCCAGTGTGTCTTATGGCAAGAATGAAAGTGATGAAAAGGTCCTGTCATGGTTCAAATGAATAGTTTCTCCAGTCTCTTTATGAATTCTCCAAGCGCATCCTCCTCAGCTGCTACACTTCAAGTCTTTTATCTCAGGTAAATCACATGAAGCTTTCAGACCAGAAATGTCCTGCTGATTAACCATTCATATCAAGAGGGCAGTTCTCTAACCTTATCTATTTTTTTCTACTGTCTACTGCCTCCTCTGCATGCTATATTATGCTCTCCCTTATTACTGGTACAGTATTCTTCAAACTCTGAGTCCCTGATTCCCTCTGTCCCCGGGCTCTCTGCTGACAAAGCCCTCTCTGCCCCCCTGTCCTCTGCATCTCCCAGCCACCCACTCGTGTCTCCTCCCCCTCTGCTGGGAAAGCTGTTGTCCTGTGATCTAGCTCCCGTCTGGTTTTACTTCTTTAGTGTTCCTATAGGCTTAATCCCTTCCACCACTCACTGCTTATTCCTGCCCTGCTGTTGTTTCTCACACTCTGCTGGCTCATCCCTCTTGTGGGACCAAGGGAGGAACTGAACATAGGAGCTGTTCCAGCAGGAAACTGGGCACTGTTTTTCAAGCTGGATCAGTTCCTTGATGCAACACACCATACAGTCATGTGAGAATGAAAGCTGGTAACAAAAGTTGATGCTGCTTAGGGTGGATGAAACAGTGCAGTTGCTAAATGAGATACCACAGCCCTGGTGTCCTTTCATCTTAGCACTCAAAATGAGAGAGCGCTGGAGACACCTGACAACCGTGCCTTGGTCCTAATTCCTGGAGGTCCAAATTTTTAAGCAAAGTCTTTCGTCCTCTGTGTCCACTTCACTGGGTTTTCAAATTACCGAACTTTCACATAAAACCACAAAAGACTAAGAAAAATATTATTTTGTGGGTGCTGCTAAGTGGACAGCTACCTGGCTCCCTTTCCCTTCTAGAGTCACTAGAATTACTCTAGAGTCATCTTATATTCAGTAATCATCATCAGAGAATTCAAATATGTGCATAAAATATATAGTACTTGTAATTTCACTTAAAATTCATCATATACAGATTGACATCTAGCAAAACCACAGAATACATTATCACATTAGAATGTATACTTTTCTCCCATTTTGAATTCAAGCAGCTATGAAAATCCAAAGTTCACTTGCCATACTGTCAGGAACATCCCCAAAAGTTAGTGATATACTCTGTATTGGATGCTACTTCCCTCTAGTGTGCAGTCCCTGTAAAACCCCAGCGATATCAAACTTCGTAATCCTTAAAATTTACTTCAAAACAGAACCAGCTGCAAAGCTGTTAAGTCTTTAAAGTATGTTGACTGGCAAAATAATCCAATCTTTTCAGACTGCAAACAGAATTTGGTTCTAACATTTTTNTGGACAGCTACCTGGCTCCCTTTCCCTTCTAGAGTCACTAGAATTACTCTAGAGTCATCTTATATTCAGTAATCATCATCAGAGAATTCAAATATGTGCATAAAATATACAGTACTTGTAATTTCACTTAAAATTCATCATATACAGATTGACATCTAGCAAAACCACAGAATACATTATCACATTAGAATGTATACTTTTCTCCCATTTTGAATTCAAGCAGCTATGAAAATCCAAAGTTCACTTGCCATACTGTCAGGAACATCCCCAAAAGTTAGTGATATACTCTGTATTGGATGCTACTTCCCTCTAGTGTGCAGTCCCTGTAAAACCCCAGCGATATCAAACTTCGTAATCCTTAAAATTTACTTCAAAACAGAACCAGCTGCAAAGCTGTTAAGTCTTTAAAGTATGTTGACTGGCAAAATAATCCGATCTTTTCAGACCGCAAACAGAATTTGGTTCTAGCATTTTTTCCATCTCAGGTAGAAAATTAACATGGAAGTTATTCTCATGACACTATAGAAAACTCAGACTAATCTATCATCTAGGACTTGTATGGGAAGGTGATCAGTAACAGGTAACTGATTACTCCTTAGATCCAGTAATCAGACATTAGTAATAGGATATTTTATCAAAGGAAATTTAAGAAGTGTGTCAGAGTTTGTTACAGTCTCCTTCAAAAGGTGTGATTGTTTTGAGTGAGTTTTCCACCATCTACACTTAATTTACAAGCCTGCACTAGCTCCATCATTTTGAGCATTATTTGAATCCATGTAACACATTTATCTTGCTGACAATCTGACTTTTGCCTAAATTGTAGATAACTGAGAATAAGCACTCCAGGAGAGTAATTTCTGTCATTTTAAAGAATAACTTGGCTTGTGCCATTCCTCTGAATATTATGGATATTACAGGGTACACTTTAAGAAGTAGCTGCTTGACCTGAGCATTTCAAACCCCATATTCATGTGCAAGAAAAAAAGAACATTAAACTTTCCCCTTAGACAATCCTTCTAAATCGTCTTAGAAAACACTTTTTTCTTTTCCCTCTCAAGTTTCAAAATCAACTGTTAATGTGCTATATCAAGTTGTCTTTGGGCCTTGAGAGAGAAGAGAAATATGGAAACCCTGACTGTATAGCCAGAACTAATGGTCCCTGTTTTTCCTGATGCTTAAGTACCTCCTTGTGTAGAGGATTCATTCTCTTAGGGTATATTATCAATTGCCCATAAAGACTAACTGTCCTTCTTTTTCTCAGTCTGCTTTTGTGGGCATCTTGCACAATCCCTAAAGTGAAATCCTATGGCTTCTCTTTAGCTCTTCTTCCACTAACATGCACGTAAACCACCTCTGTCTGCCATAGTGACTCTTGGAGTGGGAAAGAAGCTGTGCAGTGGTACAGTTTTGTTGCCCAGAAAAATCAAACAAATTAAAGTAAACAAGTTTGACCACAAACATCAACACTGCACTAACTGGTGAGATGCTAGAATGTAAATAGCAAGTAGGTAGAAAGGAGATGTAAATATACACAGGTGTATTCTTTTACTATTGTTATGTAACTTGAATTTCCAGGGTCCCTGATAAATTCAGGAAGACAGAATTATGAACGTATGCATCAACAAAAATGGATTAAGGTGATCTTGAACCATATGTGAGGAAATACCAGTAAGATACTGTGTTCTAAGTGAACCAGAAGAAAAATACACCCTGACGGTATCCCAGGAACTGTTGATACACAAGATGAACAGGTATTCTAAGAAATAATACACTGAGGGATAGGTCACCTTCACTGAGAAAACCACGTAAAACCTTATAATTTAACCCTGAAGGGAATTATTAAGGAATTATCAACGCTGATGAAACCTAACAGCATGAGCAGAGACATCTTTTTGTTGAATATAAGGGTGTATCAAACGTGAATGAGTTGCACAGGCACTTTCTTTTTTTTCCAAATAGGGTATGCAGAAAGGTACTTCTACGAACTATAATTGTACTTCTGTATTGAAATTGAGTATTTCTTCATTATTACTGTAGGCCAAGCTGCAATTCACATGTGAAAACAGCAGCAGGCTTGTAGTACATGACTATGGTAACATATATACATGCTGTCCTATTCATGCATTTAGTAGCAGAGTATCCTGTTGATTTTGATAAGGAAAATTTCAACTCATGTTCTGCTGTTCAGATGTTGACATCAAGGAACTGAATTCACATTCACCCAGACACCTTTGGGAGATTTTTATTTTGTGCAGTGTTCTATTAAAGAAGCCATTATCCTCTTTCTTCCACACCCTCAAACCACTTTTTCTGTTCTCTCAACTGCTGGATCAGGAACAGAAGCAAGAATAATGGAGTATCTTTCATATAATTTAGGGGACACACCACACAAGGCAAGTAAAACATCTTCATCCCTTATCAAAATACAAACTGAGGGAGAATGAAGACTGACTTTTGTTCTCTTTCTAGTTCCCTTTGTCCCCGTCTAGTATGTGGGAGTTAACAACCCTATTTCTAGATTCATTACTAGTACAACCTTCTGTACAACAGAGAAAGGTGTAACCACTTTACCTTTTCAAACCAGTTATCCCTACTCACATTTTGTGTGTAGTTCAACCAGCTCTGCTAGTTTATTACATAAATTCAGCTCCCACTCCCTTCCACTCTGCCCACTTACTCTCACTTCTGAGTTGAAGTTCACTGCCCCCTAACTTTATTGAAATGTTCTGAGTTAAAAATAAACCTTTAAAAACAACAGCAGAAAGGGGGAAATGCATGGTTATATGGTGAGTGGTCAGAGAAAGGGGTGAAAAATATTTCAAATATTTTCAAAATATTTTGTTGCACCCAATACATATAATTATTCTTCCAGGCAGTGACAACACTTTTTTCAACATTGCCTGGTATAATATGGCCTCAGTCACCCATGGGAGTCCTAGATGTCGTAATACAAATAATTACAGACTAAAAGCAAATACACCATTTAGATCTTCAGTATTCCTTTCCTGTGAGGTTCTTTCTTCTTCAGTTGCATTATTTCAAGAACATTAGATGATTCAATTCCTAAGTTATTTTTAACAAAGTACCAGAAATATTAAATGGTCTTCACAGATTACATAGTGAGAATGTTGATTTATGTAATATATAACACAACACAATAGCGCATATTTGAACAAGTGAACCAAATTCAGCCTTGATTTTGAAACAAAATATGTGTTTGTGGTTTTTTTCCTCCCCTCTTAAAGCCCTGAAGTTTGTTAGGGTCATATCTGGAGATACGTAGTTTACAAAACTACTAATTCTACAGGAACTCTTCAAGTATCACACTTTATTTCACATGTCTATATTTAAAATCCTGTGGTAGCATCACAAGTGCATTTCCATGTATTTTTACAGCAGTGTCTAATAAAGAACTGTGCTCAAACTTGTAATGGTAATGAGTTTATAGATGCCCATCTGTCTCATTTTTCTCCATTCAAAGTGTTTTCAGCCTGTGGCTGTGCCTGAGGCAAAGTTATATCATCTTGACACACAGAAATATGAAGCCTTCCCTTGGAGATTTCCCTTGCTTGAAAGCAGCAGTACTGTAAAAGCTCCAAGGTGTTATAATTAAAAAAAGTATCAGTTAGTTATACAGTCAGCTAAAAGAAAACGACTGTTAAGAATTATTTTCACCCGTATAGCAGGCCATTCATTATTCATCTGTGTTTATACTTTTAAATTACTGATAAAAATGCTGTGCTTCTTACAGAAAAAAAAAAAAAAGAAAAACAAACCAAACAAAGCATATCAAGTTTGTCTTAAATGCCTCCAAGGATTACTAATCTATGATCCCTACGTACAGTTTGTTATGTATATATTTAACACATATTTGAAAAGACATCAGTTAAGATGCATGTTTTCTGACCACTGCTTTGGGCAGCTGAATATAATGTGTCTCTCTGGAAATGCCAATATCATTTTAATAACAGACATGAAATTGAAATTTTAATTAAAGAATGCCTCTTTTTTATTATTTGGTCCTTTTTGGTATGTATACAAATGTGAAATATAATTAGAAACATTGTAATTAAAGAAATAATTAGGCACTGCAGTCTGATATCACAAACATTTAAGGCAATTTCAAGCTTTTACCACCATGTCACATTAGCAAATTCCCTCCCTCATTCAAAGTTTACTAAACAAAATCACCAGCTCTTTAGCCATTTAAAATTAGTAAGACACATTAAAAAGAAAATGAATCATAGAATCATAGAACAACCAAGTTGGAAGAGACCCACCGGATCATCAAGTCCAACCGTTCCTATCGAACACTAAACCATGTCCCTCAGCACCTTGTCCACCCATCCCTTAAACACCTCCAGGGAAGGTGAATCAATCCCCTCCCTGGGCAGCCTCTGCCAGTGCCCAATGACCCTTTCTGTGAAAATTTTTTTCCTCATGTCTAGCCTAATTCTCCCCTGGTGGAGCTTGAGGCCATTTCCTCTTGTCCTGTCGAACATTTTATCTTGGTGGGAAGAGGAATAAAATCATTCATGCATAAATTAAAATGCAGAAATCAGTTTTACTTGGACAAATCTGTGCAAACAAGTTCCTTTCTTTGGGCAGTTTTATTTTATTTTAATTGACACATTCAACCCACTGCAAATAATTGTGGTGTTAATCTCACTACCTTACTTTGAACAGTAACTGAGGAAAAACTGGTCAATTTTAATCAATTGCCTTGGAGGAAGATGGTATTTTTTGACAGACTTGCATAACGGATGAAGCGCAAAATGAGATAATTGGGAGATGTTTGTCCCAGAGGGCACTAAGTTTGTAATTACATGTAAAAAGTTTCATTATACCCATACATTAACTCCCTTCCATGCATGAAGATACGCTCATAGAAAAATTCAACAAAGGAGGGGTTTGGTAGTTGTGTCAGCTTATAAAACCTGTGCTTACTTTCTTATGCTAATGAGGGCCTTAGTCAACAGACTTTCACCTTAGGCAATCTTCTGTAAACTAAATTAATAAATTATTAGAACAGTGCTAAAAAATTGCCATGTAATTACTTTGCTTACAATGCATATACAAAGGACTTAAGTTGACACGATGATTATTAAAACCTAACTCAGAAAACTCTCAATGTCAATATTTACTCTTTCCTTTACTATGATCCCTGGCATTACCACCAAAATAGTATAATAAAACCAGTGAGCACACTGTAGAAAACACCAACATAGAGATGGTATTTTCACAGAAAAGCAAATTACTTGGATTACCTGGTGGATGCTACAGCCTGACATCACAAGCAAGAAAGCAGAATATCTAGTGCTGCTCTGAAGACTCAACCTTAGAAGACAAAGATCTTTCTCTTGTCATTAGGAGGTTTTGATCAGACTCCTCATTCACTCTTGTGCAGAAGTTACACAGCACCTGGTTAAATTTTAGAAGTCATCTTAAAAGCAAAATTTTAAAAAAAGCAAAATACAAGAAGCTAAAGAAATATACCTCAGTGTCCAGTTTTGAATTAATTTTCAAGGATTCAGCAAAGAATCTGTGGATAATGTTTTAAACATTTAGCTGATCTAAACTCACCCCTTGCTCAAATAGTTAATACCATAATTCAAGACTGTAACAACTGTGGGATTCATCAAGGCTTGCATGGGGAGAATTTAACCAATCCTGCAAACATTTTGCAAAAGTCTGAGCTTTGTGGTGAATATAGTCAATGTAATTGATAATATTCTACTCATGACGCTTTCACTTGTAAGGAGCAACAGAGTTTACTAATTTATATCTAGATTTAATAGCACAAGTAAGTAGGCCATACACTTCATCCCAGTGCTACACTTTTCTCACTTTCGCATTATTTTTTCACCTTTTTTAATGTTTTTCTGCCCATCTATGAAGGTACACATCTGTTGAGATCAACACGTAAATTGCACGTCAGTGTTTCTGATGAAAATAAAAAATGTCACGGCAATAAGAGAGTGTTTTGAAAGCAAACCAGTTTGCCAGTAAATTATAAGCTTCATTACCATAAAAGTCTAACAAATTGAACCCACATCTCATTAACTGAAAGTACAATATGACTGCTGCAATATTCCTCTCCCAGAAGAGTCTTTATCTATAGGGGAAAAAAGATACAGCTTTTGCTGAGAGTGCCACTAATGATAGCGTTAACTTTATTTATTAAACAATGCCTGAACATTTCTGAAAATACACATTTCCACCTTCAACCTCACTGTTCTGATTAAGTAAAATACTAATAAATTTTATGAATTTCAACTTTTCTCTAGCACAGAATTGCACTTTCATTTAAAGACTGAAAAATATTTTATCTTGGCTTTTATTCTCATTAGCTGGCAACTTTTCCATCCCTTCCAAAAGAACAACCTGTAAATTGAACTCTTTTACATCTTGCTCTACACTTTGGACATATTCGTAACTAATATTAAAGAAAGATTACCCAGCTGTTACTGCACTTGCTAGGCTTAACTTTTATTTCGAAAGAAATTGCTTGTGTTTCTGTAGACTGTTGGAAACTGTAGAAACTTCTGAGAGAAGTCTGCTCTGCAATACATGAAATAAAGCTTTCAAGTGATAGTAAAAATTAATGAAGGTAAACTTTACTTTAGGATTTGCAATCACGTCACATTTAGGAAAGCAATCATTTGATGCTCTCAACCAACATCCTAAACTCATACTACTATCAAGGGAATTCCCTTATTTGAACAATAAGACGTACACTCTCTGGTGTGAAAGGACAAAACCACAGCTCTCACCAGGTTCTGAAAAACAACATCTTGCCACAGCACATCTGTATGCAAGTTGCTTTCAGAGAGCAGTAGAAAAGAGGACCCTAACTCTCTGGCTGCCTTCCTCCTGGTTCTCATCTATATCTGGTAAGGTTTTTAGGGAATGGATGTTTCTGAAAGTCCAAGTAGTTTGCTTTGACCCAGTTATCACTCTCAAAGTCTCTAATTTTGGTGCGTATGAAACTCTCGAGAGAAACTATAAGTTTTCAACAATCGATAAATTCAAATACACCATGCAAACATGTATCTATGGAATCTAAAAATCATGCTCTTTCCAGCTGAAATGCATGGGAGTTTTGTACAGGACTACATGCATTGGAATAAAATAGAATAGGTGGAAGGTAGACTTCTAAGGTGATATTACAATATAATATGCTTCTGAAACCATGCCTGTAACAGAAAAAAAAATACAGACAAAAAGTTAATATGAATATATCTTGCAGAGAATTACTAGTTGTGAAATCCAAATAGCTCCTCTTCTTTTATTCAATAATGAGATCAGCCTCTTTGGTTTTCTCCTGCAATAATATGTATTTTTAAAAAGAATATTTGAAATTCTCTTTTGATATCATGTAATTCAGTGAAATCTTATACTATGATCCTTTACTTTCCAAAAGTATTTTACACCTTGATATTAGACTCTAGTTTACAAAAACAACCACAAAAAGACAATTACAAAACTCATATATCAAGTAAATATTATGTAAGTAATTATATATTCTGAAGGAAAAATATCAACTCTGTGTAGTGAAATGAAGAGTGGCTTGTTTCTAAATGACATTGGACAGCTTAAATTGGCAAATATTTCCATTCTATGAAATCTAAGATATTAAAAAATATTTAATATCAAATGTTGTTTATCACATGCATGAAACTAAGGAGAGAGCAAATATGTTAAGTGTGGATGGTCAGAAAGGGTAATAAGAAATACAACTAAAGAAAACAGTCCATCTACAAGAAGTTAATGAACCCTTGACCCATGTAAATCAGAGCAAAATTAAATCGCTACAGTAACGGCGTCTTTCCTATCTGGTGGTTCTCTTCAGACCACCTGGAGCTGCTTCTACACCTGATGCTGTGGCTGCTATTCATGCCAAGTCACACGCAGCTGCTTGCCAAATAAGCTGGCTTTGATAAATTGCTAAAATAACAGGCTACTACTTTATTTTGAGAATTCTCTCTGAAAGTGTAAAAGTAAAAGACAGTTTTAATTCCTAGGAAATTTTAAGCCTTGTGAAAACCATGGATTCTGCTCAGACTGATGCATTAAACCCCCTGTGAGGCTCTCAGTACATTAGGCCGCCTTGCATGTCTGTTTAATTACTATAGGTTGTCTCTTGCATTTATCAGTCTGCATGTGCTTCTGCAAAGATACCATCTCTTGCTTCTCCTGTTATTGTTACCTGTAGATGCCTCAGTGGAGAAAAGTTTCAGTTTGACTACCTATCTTCTTTACTACCTTGTCACAACAACTCTCTCAACTTTTTCTTGCTGACAAGCGCATAAAAAATAAGAAATATAGCAGCAAACTGCTCCTGTTCTTGTGGAAGGGTACATTCCTGTTAACAAAGCTATGTGTACAGCCCAGGTATCCACAAACAGAAAGACTGCTCAGACAAGTTCTTTCTTCACTTGGTATTCCATTTTTGTTGCTGACCCTGAGATATTAACCCAAATATGTGTCCAAGACAAGAGAGTTGATTCATGGCATCTATGACACAGAAAGTATAGGCTGGATGGGACATGACGTGAATGGATGGTGGCACGAGGGAGGGCAAGAAACCTTTTGGGGTAGCCTTGGAAGGTGGTTTTGAGCAAATGAGCCAAATCTCATGTAGTTAATGTTTGTTCAAAATGACCACAGAAACTGTTTCTTGGTCTGAACTATTCTGGTCTTTACCCGAGTTTCTCTGCCTTAAGTGTCTCTGGGGGAAAAAAAAAATCATACTTTGAGTAGAAAATTAAAATACTTAGAGACCAGAAGAGTATCTCCAAAGGTGCTAGAGCTATGAGTCCATCCTTCCAGAGATCCATCAAAGACCTCTGTCCTTAGCAACTGTACTTTCTTGGGAATTCAGATATAAGCACTAGCTTAATGTCTGTGATCTCAAATCATAGCCTGGCAAAGTTAAATATTAATAGACTTTTCATGTCATTGAAGTACTATCAAAAATTTAGAACTTCCTCCTAAAATAATTAAGATCTTATTTTAGCAGAAAAGTCATCACACTTCTAATACTTCATAATCTGTTTTACATGGGTAATTGCTTTCAGGATGGCATGTCAAATTTAGATTCCATTAAGTTATTGTATTAATCTGAACAATATTTACAAAAACCCCCTCATGGTTTAATGCTCAAAAAGGATTAGTTTTTTCCAAAAACATTCCCCAAGCATTCCAGAATATTTTTGACTTCAAAAGACTTTATGAGTTAATATCTAGCCCACTGCCCAGACAAGCTGTGTATGTTATGAAGAACAATAAATACATTACACTGACACTTCTAAAATTTCCTGCGAACATGCCAAACCACATATCTGCATTTTAGCTAGGCTAAAGAAATATAATTAGTTTTTGTTGCATAACGTTATTGTTTGTTTAAATATTGTAATCTTTATACTAAATTTAAGACAAAATTCAGTTTGATGGCACCAGTAAATACTTCAAAGAAGTTTCATCAAAGCTACTTAACATAATTCTTTGTTTTCTCTCCTAATAACTATTTTACATTTACATAATTAGATCTCTACAGTTTCTCCTGCTATGTCCTACAGATTGGTTNGATTCATATGCAGATGTGATGCAGTGAGGAAGAAAACCATATCATGCACCTGAGACTTTTGGCACCCATCTTATCCCTGGGAGATGGCTTATCTGCAATCTCATAGATTGAGGTACACTCTGTTCTTAAATCCTGACATTTTTAAATTCCACCCGTGATCTCTTGTGACTGATGCAGAAATCAAGGTTGATTTAGTAGATGCATAGGAAAAAAAAGAGTCTTAACTATTACGTTATAACTTTGATGCCACTAAGTGTCAGGTACCCTTACCTTCTCAGTACATTTAACTACATCTGTTACATGGAGACAATGTACCAGATACCTTCATATTTTTGAGCTGTAGTGTCTCAAGTTTAAGCACCTCCGCTAGAGTCAAATCGCACCATTGGAGTGTGTGACAGAGAGTGAAGAGACAACAATGTGTCTGAAAGGGCAAAATCAATTCACTTTCACAACTTTTAAAGACTTCTGACACATTAGATAGAGATCCTAACCATGAATCATGACCAATCCAATTTCAGCAAGAGGCAAAAAAAGAAATTTGAGCCATGCTGAATCTTCTGCTGCCTTTGGATACTGTTTATTAGTATCTGGGGTTTTTGATAGCCAGATCTTTTTAGTATTAACGAACTGCACAAGGTGAAAAGTATCTATGAGGATAACAGAGAATATGAGAACCACCTGATTTAAATGCCAAACAACATATACCCAGGCTAGATGACCAGACTAGCACATGTATTTGCAGAAACATGGACACACAAATATATATATATATACACACACATGTCCTGAAAGTTTTACGGAGAGAGTGAAAAGCAGAAGGTGAAAATACATTCAGTCTTGAGCTCCTGATCGTTAGGTTCTTTCTAAATATCCAGTTCTATATTTGCTTGTATTCAGACCTCACTAGCTGAAGGAACTCGCACTGCTGAACTCTAACAATGCAAACAGTCTGTGTTCCAGACACTCCGAAAGCAAACGCAAATGGAAATGGGAAAGCTAAGATTAAAATAAAGAGGAATTCACTTTCTCTACATCTCAGCTTACTAGTGCATCTGCTGGGACATGCTGCCTTTTTCACCCTTTCTGAGATCTATTTCAATGAGAAATAAGCAAATTTTGAACAAGTGCTTCCGAACATTTCTGTTTCCAAGGTATGAAGTGTATAATATTGAACCTTCCTCCTGACAGTTTTTCCCATATTTTCAGTGGAAGAGCAATCCCGCCTCAGGAGAGAAGAAAGCAAACCTCTCTGCTGTTCTGGTTATTAAAGTATGGATTTCAGCTCATTGGAATCCATCTTACACTTCATTTATTCCCTTTAATTGGTTTCAGTATTAAGAGCAAGACTATATTTATGTTTCTATTACACTGTAATTTATTTATTAACTTTGAATAATGTACTAAAGTGGAGAGCACTGACTGGGAAGAGGCATTTATGAATTATAAGGGTAAATTATTGTTCCTTCAAAAGAACACAATGTCCCTCATCAAAGGCCTTGGAGTCACAGTCTAAGCACTAATTCTTACCTAATTTCTTTAAACAAGATCTGATGAATATCAATCCCTCCAAATTAGAAAACACTTAGAAAATAGGCTGGAGCTGACTGTAGCAAGGTGAAAAACAATTAAATCTGTCATTACATTTTTAACTCATCAATGTGAATTTACACAGGGCTGCTAATGCAGGGAAGCAATGGTCTCCCTAGCTCAAACAGACCTGGCAATATACAAATTCAACATTTAGTTTCAGCTACACATCAAAAAGTTCTGCAGTTAAAGAGGGTTTTCATGCTTTTCAGTTGGCAGTAAAGCATATAATTAATCAGTTTCTAAATGGTGTTGCAAATGCTGGGGTTTGCATGTGCATATTTACCATCTTCAAAATGTACCATTTCAAAATTTGGACCACTCAAATAAGTCATCTATAAACTGCTTCTTGTCTGTTGTTTATGTCTCTTTCACAGGAGTTTAAATTTCACAAGCTGTTTTGTACCAAATTCGTTGTTTCTTTGCATAAATAAATAAAATGCACACAAATAACAACAATATTTCTATGTAATAGCAAACAATTTCCAGGCAAGACAGCTGTCTTCGACTGACATTGGACCTACATTTGCACTTTGGAACTGAGGAAACATTTCTGTGTTTTGCAGCTAAAAGCACATCTAATAAATGCATTTCCTTCAAAAACAGACATCAAAAGACAAGATAAACATGCATGGAGGGGCATGGAGGTCCTATTGTCCTTCACTAATAAAGAGATAGACCTTTTGTCAGTAATGATTAAAAGGCAGTTTTACCAAACCCAGTGACAGCAACGCAATAACACTGTGTAATTTAATGAAGAATTAGGACTGCTTATTCCGGGTGGACTTGTATCATTACTTTAATTTGGTACCCCAGCAGCATATTTTCTTGCATCTTGAACTACAGACTGTATATGATGCTGAACTCCGCAAGCTGTTTATTTGGCAATGTAGAGAACTAATTATTACTAGAATTCTTTAATGTATTAAAATCATTTAGTCGATCACATAAACATTCTCCAAAGGAAAAGGAAACATCCAGCATGCTACCTGACTAATTTAACTAATCATCTGAAAACCTCAAGTTGCTTTCTTCTGTTAAATTCAAAATCTAAGGCAGTTCTTGAAAGGTGAGATGTTAATTACAATTTGCAACCATAAAAATGAGAGTTCCATGTTACAGAAGAGAAAGACAAATGCTTCTAGCCTCTTGTCTGTATGCTAGGACATTACACTTCGCTTTCTACTGCAGTCATTAAACAGAATGAAACAAGAATTCTTATTTCTGATGAGGATTACTATTTTCTTAAAAAGTTCTTAAGCTCTCTGACAAAAAAAACCACAACAGCAGCCAGTTATACAAGGCTCAAGACTTAAAAAGATAAAAGTTATTTAGTTGTTGAGGCTTCAGAGTATTAAGCCTCAGAAAGGCGATCCCAGCTCTTCAGAAGGAAAAACATATCTTGGCAAGACTGCTTTATACTTAATGCAGTGAACAATGGAGAGATGAACTTCAGTCAATATTTCATCTTTAACTAATTTTCATATTAATATAGCTCTGTTTGCATTTTTTTAAGTGAAATCCTATCCAGGCATTTCATGCTAATCAGACTGTCAATATTCTATTGTGTGACATGGCCTGTATTCATTTAAGATTCTAGAAAACGTCCTGCGTACTTAAATGGCTGAAAACCAAATCCTTCTTATTGTAGGCCCCAGCACTCACACTGATGCTTCAGGGAATCATTCCAACCCTGCTACGTGGTGTTCTTCTATAGGCCACTTCACTTTTCTTTTTCTCCACCTGCTAAGTGCTTAATAATAATAACCATTCTCTGTAAGATTTCACATCTGCCTTATAGAATGAATATGCAAAAAATAGTACATTACATATAAAAATGTTCTCCCTAAATCTTGACATGCTACTGTTCCCCAGTCCATTTTTGTCCAGTTCTAAACCAGATGCATCATAGCGAGAGCAAAAGAGAAGCAGCTGAAAAATACAATTAGCATTTAAAAGGATGCCTGGAGCTAGTGCTGAAGTAGTTACTATTGATTTAGCTAGAAACTTCTTACCCTTGACTCAGCTCAGCATTAAGAGAGTTCAGTCTTTTTCTTCTTTGACCTGCTTGGCCTAATTACAGGAGGGATTCATGTGAGAGCAGGATAGATGCTGACTGACAGCTGTATTTTACCCAATCACAATCCCAATGCAACCCTAGCATGGACATTTCAACTTTTTAGAAGTCTTTATTATTTACTAATTAGCAAATTCTAGTCTTTCCAGTCTCATAGTTTCTTAGCAACAGTTACAAAGTGAAGCATGTGTGCTGGCCCAAAGCAGCGCGCTTATAGCATTAAGTCACATCTGTTAGCAGATCTTTCATTATTTCAGACTTCATTTTACAGGAAGCACAATATTTTAGAAGCTCTTTACTAAAAGAGTAAATGGGATCTCCATTTTGTGTAAAGTAAACCCAAAAAAGTTTGAATGGTACTTTCTCTGTTTTACACAAAGCTTGTTGCAAGAAAAAAAATTGTTTTTGCAATAATGAAAATTTTTAACTACTTCACTATTATTAAGAAAGAGTAAATATGTGCATGTAAGCTTCCCAGATGGAATTTCGAGATAAACGTCAAAAGAGTTCAACAACACAGAAATAAGCTTTACAGTCTTTTCAGATGAGAGGCCATGGATAATCATTACAGGCGGAGAAGTCATCCGCTTTTCCAGCAAGTCCTCAATTTCTTCTGCCCATCCAGCACCCTCAAAGATACTTAATTCTCTAATTATCTGTGTTCCTTCCCCTTAGTCAGGGTTTAGAAATTACATCAAACTACTCATGTTCTACTTAATTCCTTGCCCATACCAAAGTGTCCAAAGTCCCATCCCACCCACGTGGCTAGATTCAGGTTGCTAAGGGACTGAGATGGAAAAATGAGTTCAATTTGCTGCCAGGCTACTTTCTGGAGGTAGATTTAAAAGACATCAGAGTACATGACTCGAGGGAGCTCATAATAAGGAAAGTGAAAACCTTAAATAATTATGAATTATTTCAAAGATCCAAGAAGAGAACACTAAGTGATCTCGGCAATCCTTTCTAATGTTAAATTAAGCCTTTGGGAAGAATCCGATGTATTGGATTCTATGACAAGTAGATATGTATGAAGTGCAATTGGAGATGTGATGACAGTACTAGTGGTATAAAGCTGGTTTGCATCTCCTGACCCTCCACCTATACACTGCTCAGAATTTTACAAGAAAAGTGTGCTGCTTCTTTTCTATTCTTAAATACTACTACCATAATTCCATCACTGACATATGCACAGTTATTTTTTTATTTCTCTGATAGTTAATTTAATAGAATGTATTTTGTTAGTTCTTGGATTTACTTCAAACTCAAGGAATTCCTTTTGGTCTGACATCATTATGTCTTCATTTAATGTATATAGTTCACCAAAATATCAGGAATTCAACATTTTATACCAACCATAAAACTTAAATGTTAAACTTGATTCAGTCTTGGTAACATCATGATGCAAACAAGCAGGCTTTCTTGGGAGAACTAGTAGGCGAATCAATGGTTAAAGTTCAGTGTGCTGAAGTTTTGACAATTTGGAGTTCCTGACAGTTTTCCATGACTCAGTCAGAAGATTCCTCAAGATGAATACATTTTTCTCTAACAAGCTGTTGCTTTTTTAGTTATATCAACATCACAAACAGCAAAACGAGCTTTTAAAAAAATACCCAAATATTGTAGATGAACTTCCTATTGTATTCTGTACGTTGTGAAGATGGAAGTTATTCCAAAAAATTACAATGCTTGAACTGATACAATCAGCAAATCAGGTCACAGCTCCAAGCTGTAAGGAAACATCCCCAGTGCAGCGTGAGCATATACTGCTGGCATTTTCACACCTCAGAATGAAGGAGTTGGGAATCATTATGAACATCAAAAATAGTTTCTGTACTATTTGCAGTTGTAGAACCAAAGCCAGATACAGGCAATATGTCAATAATATCTTTCTAACAAACTGGGTCTCTACATAGTTCTGTGTAAAGGTGGCAATGACTTTATTTCAGGCCTATGGATGTTCTCACAGTCTTATTTTTGTTCTAGTTATTAGTAACTATCTATTGACATCTATCCACAAAAGCCTTTCCTGTAAAAAATGTTACATTCTAGAAGAGAGTGTCCACAAACACTAGCACATTTAAATCTCTGTCTTCTTTGCTGGATTCAATTATACTGTAAAATTCTTTTTTTCTTCTTACCATTACAGATGCTTACAACACACACATCCAAGGAGAGGTCCTATTAGTACAGTGAGAATGGGTTAAGGATGTTCTCCCTCTTATGATTATTACAATCATTATCGTAAGAAAAGATTCATGTTGTGCTGTTTATTATTTATAGTCCTCATTATATTCTTTGTCATAAGACCACAGCAATAGAATTTTAATGCTTCATATATTCTGTGGAAGATAACAGTAAAGTGTACTGCTTTGACCTTTTCAGTGTCCTGTAGCTTGATTCATTAACCATTCCTATTCTTTCATATTAACAGCATCAGTAACCTGGGAAGAAGAGGTAGATCGGGCAAACCAGAATATTGAAAAGTTTAAAATCTAGATTTATAAATCTGTTCAAAGTTTATAATCATTTCCAAACTACGGCTAGTATGAAAATTATATTTCAGTCTTCTGGCAAATATTATCTCTGGAATACAACTAATGTAAAAAATCTACTTATATTAGCTTTTGAGATTGAAAGCCCTTCCTCTTTAGAATAAGTCAAAGGTGGATGAGCTCATTATACAGTCTATTTCCTACATTCAGTGTCTATCAGTTTATAGGTGTATAGGTGCAGTTTGAGGAAATACCATAATTGTTGCATTGTCACGTAATAAAGATATTAGAAGTGCTGGTGGGAAATGCTGTTTGTAAGACACAGTAAGGAAAAAATACGTTGAATAACATGCTTCTGGTTCCCAATAAAGATTTCAGTGTGGAAAACCAGCGTGTCTTATACACAATTATTTCATGATCACCAAGTACTCTCAAATGATTTCTTAGACAGTGTTTACTGTGCAATATGATTAGACTCTTGAGTACAATATAAAGAGACTCCAATTATAAGTAAGATAATGATGCTAATAGCAAATAAAAAATAGGAATACAGAGGAGAAATAAGCAATCCATTCATAACACCATTCTGTGTGCAGTCACAGTTTAAAGGCAGGACTATTTTAGATTTCTTTGAAAGTTTAACAAATGATAAAGTATCAAAGCCATGTCCTTTATGTGCCTTTGTGTAGCTTAAAATATATCACACTCCATTTGCTTGTGCTATTGACTGTAGCATAAAGAAGATGCTGCAGTTCAATAATTCCCTAAACTAGTAAGAATTTTATAAAAATTTGGTTATGCTAAAACTTCTAGAAAAGCTCTATATCCCAGGGCAACGTAGAGTTCTGTATGGGAAAAATATACACACAAAATGAAGTAAACGAATTCTGTAAACTCACAATTTCTTTACCTGATTCCTATTAAATTTGGGGGTTACTATGTATCCGTTGATAAAGAAGCATCAGACATTATCATTAAAATTAGGTTTGTTAGAGCAAAAAGCCCATGGAGAATGAACTTACTGCTTCAAACACTCTGCCATAACAGACATTGAGGGCTTTAGGAAAAAGAACTTTGCATTCCTTTTCTCTTATTGGATATTTGAGAGCTTATTGTTTCCCTCTTTCATATTCTCTACCACTGTGTTGTTTAACAATTTGCAGAGGTGAAGCTAAGAGGGATATACCTGTTTATATTCAATGCAGTCTTCATCAAACAGCCAATAAATGTATTTTACTGCTCTTCCCGTGGTAAGTGTTATCACCTCCTCTATGTAAAAAAGCCCATATATTTTGAGATCTCATAGTTCCTCAATAGCTAATCAGGAACTCGTATCATGAGAAACGTGCAGAAGACAATGCATAATGTCACAGCTGAATGTTGATTATTCCTTAAAAAAGAAACTTCTATGAGCAATAGGTCACTTTTGCAGTATAAAGGCTAACTCTCAGCATCAATAACTTTTTAAATCAAATATGTTTATGTAGTAGGTATTCTTTAAAGATCATCAGTAGAACATAACATATTTAGACAAATCACAGGATAAAAATCCTTTCCTGGCAGTAGGTTTATTCCTTCCTCATTCCTGTATATTGTTGTCTCTATAATCTCAACACAAACTCATCTTGTGTTTGCAAAAGTTTCCATACTAAATTTGTTTTCTGTGTTAATAAGTCATAACATTTCCACAAGATGCATTACAGAAAGTATTGTTATGCAGAGTCCTGTGAAATTCTTTCAGTATTTTCATATTGGTAGTGGCATTTTATTTCATCTGAGCTATTTTCATGATATGCTTGCACTGTATTTGCCTTTCCAGATGCAAAAGACTTTATCCTTTATCTCAAGGCACTGGTGTCCCTGCCTGCTTGCCTTTCTGCACCTGGCACATTGCTTACACCCTCTGACGTAGTTTTCAGTAAGAACTGGCTCAAGAAGTTATACAGAGTTTTCCATGCTCCAATCCAGCTCACTACGATAATTCCTGAATAGCTCAGTAACAAGTTAAAAATAAAGCCATCTAAACAACAATCTCACCTGACAAACTAGCCTAGTAACACAGTATTTAGCCTGAAAACATATTGTTAACACCACCACATCTGTCCAGAGATATTATACTCTTCCTGCTGACTCACAAAGCTTGAATTAGGGGAGATCTCAAGCCTTTACTCTCTAGTTCTTCTATAGTATCCAGGGTCCAAAGGGATGTTTACACTCTCCAGAGAGAACTTTCTTTTCAAAAGCATAGGGGTAAAATGTATGATGAAGTTTTCCAGGAGCTTCTTTAATTTAGCATTTCAGAATCAGAAAGGCACGTGTGCAACCTTTCACATATTTATGTATGCTCCTGTATTTTCTACTACTTTCTCTCCTCAGTATTATAGAGGTTCTCCTCCTATTTTTGGTCAAGAGGATGTTTTAAATCAAAATCACATAGAACATGAGCCATTCTTTGATATCCCTAACAGTAAATTTTATTCTAATTTCCTTCTCACCATAACATTTAATTGTATTAGAAAAAGCTCTGTGGATAACATTTATCATCTATTTTACATGTCGTAAGTTTGAGAAAAGAGAGCATTAAGTTGTCTTTGAATTATTATAGATGTAAGGTCTAACTATCCATATTAATTTTTCAAGTGCAAACATTCAATTTATATGTTTTGAATAAGGACTAAGTGCAACAGCATTTTTAAAGTTCATATTTTATGATAGAAAGGAGGAAAAGGGTAAATTCATGGTAGAAAATCAGAAAAAGGTGAATTACTTCCCCACCACCACCACCCAGGCTTCGATTATCATCACATTTCTTCACTCTTTCATGTTGCCCCTATCCCTAAGATACAAGATACAGATGTCAGTAGGGACGCAAAATAAAACACTTAAGAAATATTCACAGCCAGTGTGACATAGCTGGGTATATTTCAAGTACACTTGCTGGAGGAAAAAAATACCATCATTAAGGTGTTAAAAAATTAAAACCCGAATATAATAATTAGCATACAATTGCAGTATCATACCACGCTGCATACTGAAATTGCAGGGAAAGTGCAATTAAGAATTAAGCCCTTTCCTTTTCACAAACTAGTAGGAATCACGAATATGTTAATAATGCACTTTCTGTGAATTAAACAGGTTTTTTCATACTACTCCTTTGTTTGCCACACTGTCAAAGGCAAAATGCGCCATACAACTCCTTGTAGGTAAATCCATCAAGCACTGCAGATCTATTCACATTTCAAGTGAAGCAACTTATTTAACAGTTTCTTAGGCAATGTCTCTTGGGTTTAGCTGTAGGCAGGAAATGAAGTATAATTAGCACTTTTATGTGGCATTAACAAACAATCTTGTTACTTCATTACTTTTTAATATTTGCACCAGTCTTCTGAAAGCAGATTAAGACCAACCATAATTTCCATATGTGAGATTCAGTGACTATAAAGCTCAAAGAATGTTCACTTTAATCAAAACCACTATGATGTCCTCAATTATTATTTTTATTTCCCCAAGATCTTTTTGCAGACTAAGTTTTATCTAGGATGTTTATTTATCTAGGATGTTTATTCACTTGATCCTGATTTTTCTGCTCACAGACGTAACCAGGGTCATGAAGAAAGGGTACATTTACCAGGCCAGAGCTGAATTAATTTTTCATGTTAAAAAATATAACAATGTTAACCAAAGTCCTGAAATGAGGAAAGAAAACCATAGATATTCTGAATTAGAGATAGGTCTGACCAGGGAAGTTAAAAAATCAATTAGGACTTCTCAGCCCTCTGCCTGTGGGAATACTTGACTCCTTCAGTTTTATTTGTTATAACAGTAATTGCTACTGTTGGACAGTTTAGACCCTGGTGTGTGTATTCTCTGGAACACTTTCCCAGAGCACTGGGCACATGTGTCCTTGGGGTGTTAGGTAAAAGCCACCTCTGGTTAGGTTTACTACACACACTGTAAATGAAAATGTGATATAACAAGCGGTCTAACGCTCAGACTGCACAAGTATGCTCAGCTCCCCAAAAGCTGCAACAGAGAAAGAATTGCAAAAAAACTCTTCATCAATTTAACCCCACATTGATGCTAAACAAAAGCTTTCCTTCTTAATTGTTTATGCTGCAAACCAAGATCAGTGGCTCAGAGCTTGCATCTAAATTGGAAGCGGTAAAGGGTATTAAAATCTTTGTAATCTACATTGGTTTCTTTTAGTCTGGACCTTAGGAAGCATTTCTTTACTTAGAGGGTGGTTGAACGCTGGGACAGGCTTGCTAGAGAGGTGATCGATGCCTCAAGCCTGTCACTGTTTAAAGAGGCACTTGGACAATGCTCTTAATAACATGCTTTATCTTTTGGTCAGTCCTGAAACAGTCAGGCAGACAGACTAGGTGATCACTGTAGGTCCCTTCCGACTGAAATAGTCTACTCCACTCATTAGCTTCAATCATAACTCCAAATTACATACTGAATCTTTGTAGCCACAGAGAACCCAGAAGAAGTAATTTTTTTTTTCCAGGACTTCTCTTTAGCCCCAGATTTTACACTTAATCAAGGATTTTATATTTGTGTTTTATTAATTAAGGACCATACATCATTATAGGAAATTTACTTTTTATGGCCAAAACCTACCTATTTGATTAGTTTCTTTTTGTTTCAAGTCTCTTTGCCCCCTGCTGTACAGAGAGTTACATCCTACAACTAACACGCAGATGTGTATCACAGTATCTTTTCCACCAGGACTGGAAATAGTGAATGAGGGACTTACTCACTATCATAAGCTTATAAGTAACCAGGTAAAATTATAAAGTGAAGGCTTATAAAGCATTAGCCTAACTGATACTTAGTGGAATTTTTTTGGGGGGAGGAGATGTGAGCAGCACTTGGGGGTGAGAAAGTACTTTTTTTGTTCAGCAGGTGATAAAAGCAGGCTTAACAGTATCTAATGATAGCTGAGAGTCAATTTACCCTTCCTAAGTGAGAAACATTAGGTAGACGTTGGTAAGATTTGGAGTAAAAGGCATTCATCCTTCGTCATGTAAGCTAGAATCCAATAATCAACGCCACCTACACATTGTGTGGCCTGATCACAGAACATTTTCTAATCAAAGCTGAGTTGTTTTTGTTTGAACAGTGCACTTTGATTGATCAAGACATTTCTTTGTCCAAAATACACTAGGATCAGTTTATTTTCACCTCAACAAAAGTAGGACTGCCTATATCCTTTTATATATTCTTAGCTTGTTTTGCATGTAACCAAAGGCAAATTTGATCAAGTTATCTAGGAGACCTGCTCCTGAAAACTATTTGGTAAAAAATGTAGTGTTTGCAAAATGAACAAAGCAGCATGTTCGTACACACATTTTAAAAAGAAAGAAAATTGGAACAAAATAAAATCAAAAGAAAAAGAACTCAGATCCAGAAAGCCAGGTCCTCCAACACTAAACCAATAAGACAGAAAACTCTGAGATGTCGCTCTGAATAGGCAGGAAAGGGGAAGAATCATATTTATCAACCAGAGAAAATGAAGGCATAATAAGCAAGACATGACAAAAGTCTATGTGACAGATTAAGTTATAATAAAATTCAAGCATTAATAGATTTGGTGCCTGTTAGACATCCAAAGCTATATCTTAGCAATCACAAATGCATGCAAAATACACTTGCTGAACTGCAAGTATTAACCACCGTATTCTGTTCAGTAGGAGCTATTTATGAAGGGTGGCACCACCAAAAAATAAATTGTAGTGAATTACAGCTGCAATATTGGCTTCAAGCAGTGGTCAGTCTAGCTCAAAAGTTCCCTGTATGATGGATTTTAACCAGATCCTTAATGGCTCTTGAATATTTTTATTGTGGTAGCATTATGTACTAGCATATTAAACATTTACTAGCGGCATTTTCTGGATGTGAGTTGAAAGATTTGAAGTGCTCCTCAATGTCTCTGAAGTGCTATGAAAAGAAAACATAGAGACTGGATATATCATGTCATTTCTAAGTCCAGTGTACATGATAAATGAATGTAAATTGTATTACAAATTATCTTAATTTCCTGCTTTCATTTAAAACACACCTCTTTGAATATCATTCTTCATTTTATGTTTCACACATATAGAGGTTGGCAAAAGAAAGCAATGACATTCACAACATCCAAAATCAATACAGTAGCAATTTAGTTGATTAGTTAGACTGCGTTCTCCAGGTTTTCAAAATATTTTGGGCAGCATATATTGAACTCTTGACAATTTAGCAACTGGTGGCGTAATTGGAGGTACTAGCTGGCACTACCCAAGCACTTAGATGTAAAGCTGAGCTCTCAGTCCTAACTGCAAGTAGCAAACTGCTGAAAATGTGGACTTGCATTAACTTTTTGAGCAATGCTTTAGTTTTTATGCTTACAAATGCTAAGCTTTAGCAATGGAAAGGGATTTACAGTTTCAGTGCCCACTGCACATTTTAAGAACAAATAACAGTACAGACTTTGAACTAAATGAACACAACTAAAACACAAAATGAACTAAAGCCACATACTGTATAGCCTTTCTCCTTAAAATATTTGAAATGTGCATAGCTTACAGTATGATCTATTCAAAATCTATTTTATGCATAATCTTGCTCTTTCCTAATATCAGCAGATGAGCCGATTTTATAATCAGAGGCACTGTCAGCTTGACACATTCTGCGGTTCAAAATGTCAGATGCACTGTAAACAGGCTCAGAGTAAGCCAGACACTTTAGAACAGGGAGACTGCATGCTGAGTTCTGATGTAGAGGATAGATGAACGCTCTCTAAACTACACAGAATAATACATGAGCCAATAGTTGTTATGAGGGCAAATTTCTTTTGAGGGATTGTGATGAACAGGATAACTATGGGAACTGGAGCATCTATCAATAAACCTCATTACTTTTCTCCCTGAATTATCCCTTAGAAACATGTATGTTGTATCAAGATAAAGCCACTAAAATATCTACTTATTTCAATTTCTTTCCTATAAATTTTGTCGATGTCCACTCTTTCTCTCTCCATCATCCCCCCAAACTGTTTAATTAGCACATGAACCATAGAGTGGTCTGTGAGTAAATATTTGAAGGAGATTAACATCTACACAGCCATGAGAATGAAGAACTACGAAGTCTTCTATGTTTTTCAAGGAAACAGCAAGAATCTAAGCCCAGATAGAATGTCATTTGTTTAAATATAGTAATTTCCATTTTTTTCAATTTCCATTTAGTTGCAAAGACTAACTTACGTTTCATGGCATATCTGCATAAAAGCTACCAAAAAATGTGGATTTCACTAGGGAAACTAGAATTTAATTGACAAGTCAACATGAATGCATCAAAGGAAAACCTTTTCCTAAGGAAAGAAGTTTGAATCAACCAAAGGTTGATAGGATGAATGTAATATTAGCAGCACTGCGCTATTTCTATGATTATAAAGCTGGCAGATAAAGGCTTGTTTAAAAGAACTGTTTTTAAAAACAGAAACAGACTATGTATTATTGTAACAGTAGTTAGGCCAAAACATTTTAATCATACTTTCCTCTGGCACCAAACAGTGAAATAACAAAAAATCAACAATTTTGCTTTTAGTATGTAAGAGAGAACACACCTAAATTAATCCTGAAGCCTTTCCCCCAGCAACTTTTTTAGTGCAGAATAGGCACCACATTTCACACACAGTTAGCTTGCTAATTCTCCCACAGGAATTCCTCAGGGACAGTTATGGCTTGGTAAATAATTATGTCCTAGAGAACAAAAGCAGGACTCCCAAAGACTGGAAAGCAGAGTAGCTGAACTACTGGCTCCTTCAAGCACCTTTTAATCTACACCAGCAATTGTGAAACAAGCAGGGTGGTGTCAGTGAAGGACTTGAGATACCAGAGTCACTCCAGCCTAACTGTGTCTTTCACTAGCTGAAATAGTGGAGAAGGGTGTGAAGACACAAGCAGGTCATTAAAGACAAGATGTTTCTCTTCAGCATCACGCAAAGACCTATCTGCACTTCATGTGTATGCCAACATACTTTGGAGTTCAACAGTGCTCAAGTCTGCACCTAAAAACTTTCTTTGAGCAATCTCAGTAGTCAATCCCTAAGGCTGCTTTTAACAGTGTAAGGTAAATTTTAAGTTGGAAAATGTTATGGGTCACCTCTGGAAGTGTCTGCTTTTTGCTGTGTTTCTCTCAATCTGTGTAGGTTTGTTCTAAAAATATTAGTGATAATGTCAAACATTTTTATTTTACTGGTTAAGATTTGTTTCTGTCAATACCTACAGGTGCCACTGACGGAGGCTGCGTTAACCAAGTATTGCTCGTAGTTCTCAGCCAAGCCTGAGAGGACTGTGGTCAAATTTTTCTCCCCATAAAGAACTTACAAGAAAAATTGTTATCACTGTTTTTTGTCAGTTCCTGATTTAAAACCAAAGATTTGTCAAGATTCTAGTCGACATTTAGTCATGGGAAAGTGGGGACAGAAGAAATGATCAGTGTTCCATAACCTGATTGGATATTTCTTTCCAATACATATATATAGATAGAACATGTACAATTCCTGTATCATTGCTATATTTGCCAAACTTCAAAAGGAGTTTTGTTCATTTAACTTTTGTTTTATGATAACAAGGTGTCACTGTGCTACCCTGACAATTTCTGTTCTGAAAACACTAGATTCAAAATTTCATAACTTCTTCTTGAAGGAATCATAGAATCACCAGGTTGGAAGAGACCCACCAGATCAATTCCAACCATTCCTATCAAACACTAAACCATGTCCCTCAGTATCTCATGCACCCAATCCTTAAACACCTCCAGGGAAGGTGACTCAACCACCTCCCTGGGCAGCCTCTGCCAGTGCCCAATGACCCTTTCTGTTTAAATCTTTTCCTAATGTTCAGCCTAAATCTCCCCTGGTGGAGCTTGAGGCCGTTCCCTCTTGTCCTGTCCCCTGTCACTTGGGAGAAGAGCCCAGCTCCCTCCTCTCCACAACCTCCTCTCAGGCAGTTGTAGAGAGCAATGAGGTCTCCTCTCAGCCTCCTCTTCTCCATGCTAAACATCCTCAGCTCTCTCAGCCGTTCCTCATAAGGCCTGTTCGAGGGAGAATAACCTCCCTGGACCTGCTGTATCTCACAGGCACACAAGGGTCTACCATAAAGAAAAGACAGATTATAAGATAAAGGTGGTGTTAATCAATAAGATTTAGTGCACATAATAAATACCAAGAGATTAAGGCTGATCCGTACCAGCTACCTACGCAGAGTGGTTCAGGACCATTAATGATGATGACAAACAGTAACAGTTCTAAAAGGCACCCTACCTACTGAAAGGCTGTAGTGGAAAAGTGAAACTGATGCTTGATTCAGGCTTGTTCCTGAACCGTATCCATCTGTAACAAGAGGCAATTAATATGTGGTTATATATGCAGTAATATCTTACTCTGTATAGAAAATTAAAAACTAGGATAGGGAGAAAGATTTTTAAATGTAATAATCAAATTTTATGCATTTATATGGTACTAAAGTACTTGATAAATTCTCTGTTAGGGCAATCATGTCTGCAGACCAGGAAAATTAGTTGCCACAAAATCACTACTTCTGCACTGGTGCAAATCTGGTGGAATTGGGATAACAATAAACCCTCTGCTGCTTGTTGCCTAACAGCAAAATATTGTTTTCCTTGAGCATTAATACTCAAAATTTTACTGATACTAAACTTGAATTTCTTTATTCTGTTTGAAAATGTTGCAATATCCAGTTGAGTTGCCATGAGTAATTCATAATACATCAGGTGACTAATAAAGAAAGGTAGCTGTATGTCACAGAATTTCTAGGTTAACTTCAGCTTCTGAAGGACCTCAAGCTGCAAGTTTTCTGCTGACAAATGATGGAATTGAATTTCAATGAGCTGAAAATCAAGTCTTTTTAGACTCGTTATTTTTTATTAGTAGCTTTTTTTGTGACAATCCTACCGTGATTACATGTAGTTCAAATTATTCTACATCACTTACACCCCAAATATAAGCAGTCTTCCAAAATCTATTACCCTAATTTTGAAAACACATTAATTGCTATTTTCAATTGACTCCTTAATATTTTATTTTTAACCTACATCTACATTAGGAAACTTAGAAGCCCTTCCAAGCATGTAAGGCTTTGATTTAGAGTAATTTTTAACACCACATGAGGAATGAACATGATACATGTCACCTGCTCATTTTAGATGAAGTCTCCACCTACTGGAATATTTCATCATAGGTAGTTACACTGGTAAATCCCAAAATAAACTCAAAAGGCATGTAAATATTTTGATTTTTCCCATGATGGCAATGGCAATACATATAACTAACACAATTAATAGCAGCTGTTAACCCTAACATTTATTGATAAGCATACCTTCTGCAAAAGAGTGAGCTTCCTTATCTCATAGGTTAGTAATGACGAGACTTATCCTCAAAGTCATCGTATCTGAAGTACATTGCAGTTCATGCAGCACTGTGAGGTACAGTCTGCCCTCCAGTCAAATAACAAGCTTTGTGGTGCTGCTTCAGATCAAATATTCCCTAGAGCTACAGACTGCTGACTATACATGGAAAAAAGAACAAATGTTTCTCCTACATTTCTGTGTTCCTTGGACGCGTCTCCAATTGTAGGTAACACAGTGTTGCCACTCAGTATGAGCTGAGTAGGAGCAACTTTCTTGATGGAATGATGCATTATTCACAAGGAGAGAAGCAGAGAGAGCTGGCTCTGAGTTGCTGAGTGGTTTTGTTCCCTTTCTGAGAACAATACTTCAGCTTAACAGCTTTCTTCCTTCAAGATTTATCTCCCGGGCCTTCTAACTAGCCCTCTGCAGTCTCTTAAAAAGAAAAAAATAAAACAAAACAAAACAACCACCCAAAGAAGTTAAAAGTGGTAGCACGTGGCACAAAGAGTCTTGGCTAAGCGTGCCCATCTGGGGAAGTACGCTGTCAGATGGAGAGAAAGCAGTGGTCACTGCTGGGAGCAGCAGCTGTGAATTAGCATCAATACAAATTGAGGACAGCTGGGGAAGAACACACTTTAAAAAAAGTTAAATTGAAGCAAGCTGGCTGCATGTGCAAACTGCACTGGAAAATCAGTTCTCTGAATAAAGGCGTTCAANTTTTTTTTTTTTCAAAAATACATACACAGTCTTACTTACATTTGCTGGTAACCACAAATATAGGAAGAGACTGATAATCCCCAGTGCAGAAAAAAATGAAGGTAAACTTTTGCTGCTCATGTGGTGATGTGATACAGAGGCATCCTTCTTGAAAAGGAAAACAGTGAAACCTATCCCTTTCAGAGGAGCAGTGAAATATGACCAAAGAGAACCTATCCTACAGGTTTCTCTACATACAAATGAGATCAATAGAATACACCTTTAACCCCTGACAGGCAAATCCACCTCTTACTTGCTCTAAAACAAGGTTAACTCTGGAAAGAAAACCTTTTGACTCTCAATTAGGGAATGATACACAGTGCTTGCCCCAGGGCTGAAGATCTCAGGTCATGCCAGGTACTAGCAATGGAGAGGATCCAGAAAGATTCTTTCCCCGAGTCTTTTCTTGCAGAAATACTCTATTTCTCCTTTTTATGACCTGCAATTCCAGGGTTTTCTTGCACCAATCTGGCTTCCATTACAGTGTTCTAGACTTGGAAAGCTCTTCCTAAGTCATGAATATCCACCTACAACTGACAATCATACAATATAGACAAAATGTAGGAGTCACACATCCTCACTAGTAGCAGGGACACCAGAGATCCTAGCAATTAGAATTTCAGTATTTGGAGTATTTATTTTATTTTGGCAAAACACATGAATTCTGTTCAGCTGGTCCAATTAATTTTTGTTGCCACTGTACCTAGCTATTTGAAACATAATCAAGTAGTTCAGAAGTGGAAAACATCAAATTACCTGGAAGTATGGAAAAGGCACGTTCAATCCATTTGCCTTCTTTTTTATCATCAATTATGAATGGCTTTTAAAGTTTAGTTAAGTTTTACTCATCAAAATTGTCCTCTGGAAGTACCACATTTCTTCATTTTTAAGATAGGACTGCTCAGTCCCTTGGGTGTTGTTGCTGAAGTACAGATATATTTGGCTTGTTGACTGGTTTTGTTTGATGATCAGCAGCTACCCCATTTGTAATCATTGCAAAGCAGATGGAAATAATTCTTTTACTAAAAGATCATGCAATTTTAAAGAGAAATTTAATCCCATAAGTGATTCTTAAGGAGTAATAGCAGACTGGGACAAGACCACATATGACAAAAAACGTCTCTCAGGTTATATTTAACCTGATTAAATAAGAACTGTTTGTCTTTATCCACTCCCAAAAGCCTTTTTGGAGCAGATGTTTGTCACTACAGCTAGTCACATATTGCAGTTTCACTGTGATGAACCTATTCTAGTAACAAGCTAATGAGATGATCTGCAAGAAACCTGTTTGGTCCCCTTTGGCTAATATTTCATTACTGATGTCATTTACCCTTCATCATTAGGCAGAAACAACCTTTACTTACTTGATCCTCTAAAAAGAAACTAAAACCAAACAGCTTTATAGAAATGTGTCTAAAAAAATCAACTTTGCACAAGTGTATGTAGCTCTTGATGAAGACCAATTTGAGATATCAGGTGTTCCAAAACTGAATATTCTTATAAGGGGTAGGTGATTAGTGTCAGCCAGCAAGGTTTCACCAGGGGCAAGCCCTGTATGACCATCCTAGTGGCTTTCTATGAAAGGGTAACCACAGCAGTGAATATGGGAAAACCAACGGAAGTGATCTGAATGGAATTCCTTAAAGCCTTTGACACAGTCCCCTCCAGCATCCTTCTCTATAAATTGGAGAGATACGGATTTGGTAGGTGGACCGTTCAGTGGATAAGAAATTGGTTGCATGGCCATATTCAGAGAGTAGCTGTCAACAGCTCAATGTCCAGATGGAGATCTGTGACAAGTGGTATCCCTCAGGGGTCTATACTGGGACCAGTGCTGTTTAATATCTTCATCAGCTATATTGACAAGGATATTGAATGCACCAAGACTGCAGATGACACCAAGCTGAGTGGGGAAGGTGCCACATCGGAAGGATGGGATGTCATCCAGAGGAAACTGGACAGGCTGGAGATGTGGGGCTGGGAGAACCTTGTGAGGTTCAACAAGGCCATGTGCAAGGTCCTATGCCTGGGTTGGGCAATCCCCAATTTCAATACAGTATGAGGGATGATGTGATGGAGAGCAACCCTGCAGAGAAGGACTTGGAGGTGCTGGTCAATGAGAAGCTTGACCTGAGCCAGCAATGTGCACTCACACCCAAGAAGACCAACCCTATTCCTGGGCTGTATCTAAAGCAGCATTACCAGCAGGTCGAGGGAGGAGTTTCTACCCCTCTATTTCTCTCTTCCAAGACCTCATCTGGAGTATTGTGTGCAGTTCTGGAATCCTCAACATAAGGAGGAGATGGTGGTCTTGGAATAGGTCCGNCCCAGGGAAGCTGTGGCTGCCCCATCCCTGGAGGGGTTCAAGGCCAGGTTGGATGGGCCTTGGGCAGCCAGATCCAGTGGGAGGTGTTCCTGCCCATAGCAGGGGGTTTGGAACTGGATGATCTTTAAGGTCCCTTCCAAACCAAACCACTCTATGATTCCATAAAAATTTGAAGTATTTCTCCTAATGTATTTTGCTATGTTATAACACAATTTCATCCCACATTCATTCTCTCCTCTGCACTATTATTTCTAGCATGTATCTTTAACCAAGTTTACGTATCAATCTTTGTAAAAGTTACAGAAATATTTCCAGAATTTCATGCCAGAAGAGTTTTTGCTAGATTTGGACTTTCCATTGAGAAAAGGAAATTTTCCAAGGATAAAGACTCCTTTTCCAACTACTTCTAGGCATTACATCAAAAAGTAAAGTCTTTTATTGTGTTAGTTGCAAATGACATTGTATCATTGAAGACACATGCCATTTTGTGCTTACGGGCCCAAACTACACTCTTTCCCTTCTCCACAAGCCACAGGACTGAAAAATGACCTGAAATTTTGAAGTGCCTTAAAGCTTTAGGAAGTACAACGTTACATAGAGTATTAAACGTATATTAGTCACACTAAGATCCTTCCAAAAAAAGAGGAAAAAAAGAGTTTATCTGAGATAAATATTATTACATTAGTGAAGAGAATTCTAACAACATTATAGATTGTGTGGAAATGCACTCCTGGAAACTTCACATAGTTGCAGCATTCATTAAGCTGCTCATTTCTGTACTCATCGTGACAAGACAGACAAAGGAAAACACGAACATGAAAAACAACAGGAAGAGTTAGTGAATCTGGAGTCTGCTGCTTTTTTTTTTGCTAACGACTTACTGTGCTTTTCTTTAATAAGACATTTTCACATTTACACGTAGTTGGTTAAATAGAGAATTAGAAGTACTTTCAAACACTACATTTGTCCTTGACTCATTCTGCTGGGTTTTGTCATTTTACAAACATTTATTTCTGAACATTTCCCCCTCTCTAGTTTCTGTATAAACAATCACACATAAACCACACCAACTGAAAAAAATGCTTTAATTTATGATATTGCTCTCATAAATTAAAGCAATGGAAGAGTAAAGACATTGGGGGTTAACACAATGCTTACATTGCAGCATTACCTTTAAGGTGGATATCAAATAATTTTCTATTTATCTGCAATGGAGCTGGAGAACACGCTTGTAAGCAGAATAAAAAATTAATCTTACGGGGACAGAAACTGTGACACTGTTGGGTGTGATGAACTGAGCCGCAGTTTTAAAAGGGATCAAACAAAAGCAGATTAGCATGCAGTTAGCTCTGCTTATATTCTGTACAACTTGCGTCTAGGAAGATCAGACAAAGCGAATTTGCAAAGCCTGGGGGACAAGACACAAGAGGCAGGTGAAGGCAATACCACTGTATCCAGAGACTGTAGGAGCTATGTGGTAAATCAAATATTTCCAAGGAATATCTGTGCAACACTGGCCTTTGGGAGACAACAGAATGGCTGAAGAAAAAGGCAAGGCACAAAATTACCACTGGAAAGATTTGGGCCTCTCAGCATTTCCCATTATTGGTGGTTTTCCTCAACAATTGCAAATTTTACTTGAGTTCTGAGTTTAATGTTATATAAAACTGATATTTTTAAGAATGGCACAGTTGAAAGGTTTCTCTCTTGGGAGCTGGTTGCTTTACAGGTAGCTGAAAGACTGAAGATTTACAAAATATCACAGAATCAGCTTTGTTATTTAGTAACAAAGTACCTAAAAGTCACTGTCAATCATTCTCACATGGCAACGTCCCAAGATATCACTCAGAAATTTCACAGTCATGACTCAGCAAACTCCAGTCTGTGACACAGCAGTTTAGACAACTATAAAGTCACAGGATTGTAGGTTATGCTCAGACCCTTGAAATCTGTCCTGGACTGAGCAGTTATTAATGGAAATACAGTCACTAATTTGTAATTGCTTTTTCAGAGGTCCTTGCAGTCTGATGGAAACCGCATTATGGAATCCTAAAATATTCAGATTCTTATTCCTTTGCATTGTAAATGTTGACATGTTTATCCCGTGCATTAGTTTCACTTTGTGCTACGCAGCAGTAGGGAACATGAACAAATGGTTTCCAGTTAATGAAATTAGTTACTTAAACTAAAGCAACCACATAATACAAGTGGGTTAGATGGTCTGATTGATTTATTGAGGAAACTGGGAGGTAGTAACTGCTTATGCTATAAAGACAGTTTAACATGGTCAACGAAATTGCGAATTAAAAATAAATTTGCAAAGAAAAATAAAGGAAAACAAGAACAGAATATGTGCTGAAAAACAAAATTAATCAACCAAAATTGAAATTGACTTCAATTAGTAACATACTCAGGACTTGACAAACTTCTGCTTAGGATGATAGAAACAGTCAACACTGTTTCCATGAATTGAAGTTCAGGCCTTGGCCAGACACTCAAAAAATCAGTGAGATTGTACAAGTCACTTACTCTTTACAATCTCTAGAGCTCCACCTGTACTCAGCACTGGTGAAACCGCTCCTTGAATCCTGTGTTCAGTTCAGGGCCCCTCACCACAAGAAGG
>WAAB01025577.1:36470-70728 GCA_013389865.1 Piaya cayana | reverse complement strand
GTCTCTTCCAACCTGGTTGTTCTACGATTCTATGATCTGTAGTCTCCTATGAAATACTCAATATGTGCGGAACAGTTTAGAAAGTAACATATGAATTCATAATAAATTGTTCAAGTCAGGTTAGATTTACATACCTCTAATATGCAAGAATGAACATTGTCTCTATAAAACTTCATTAACTTATGAAGTCCTGAAATACATATTTAGAAGGTTTTTTTTTCATCTTTTAAAGCTAAATAAAAGGGCGAAAGTTCTTTTTAATCATAGTTTTAGTTCACCTTCAAATACAATTATTTAAAAGCGTATATTTTAAAATATTTGAAGTTTAACAAAGTCATTCAGTTTGATAGTTAATGAAATAATGTCTTAAAATGTATTAATGTCAGTGATGGTTGGAAAATTATTTTTCAGTCTGTTTTTTTACTTTTTTTCCTAGTTCATTACAAGCCTTTTCACACGATATTTCTATTCCTGATCTTCATTTGCTTCTACATTCACATGAAATTCATATATTTAATAATTAACTTCCTTTGAACATTACTATCACTAAGAATATATGAAGTCAATCATAAAGAAATCCTTAACAGCAGACACTTCTCATCTTTGCTGTTTCTCTGGCACAAAATGAGTTCCATTATAAGTTTCTTGCACCTTTTTCACATTTTAGACCAGGTATAGGTGTAAAAGGAACTAAGTCTTGCTGATGTAACTGAGGAAATACAGGTGGAGTAAAGATTTATGTGGGTATTTAATATTGCCTTCTTGACTTACAGGGGACATCATGGTATCCTTTGCTACAGTAGCTTACGAGTTTACTCTTTCTTTACAGTCAAAGAATGGATTGAGTAGAGTTGCATGACAAAGCAAAAGTTTGTGCTTTAAGTACCTCATCACAAAAGAGTTTAAAAAACAAATGGGGGACAGGCTAGGTAGATGCAGAAGGAGCATGATAAGTTATGCAGCTATTTGTATTCAAAGTGCCTGACTAATCTAGCACTATGGGGATACTCAATGTTGTTTCTGTACTGACTTACATAAAGTTTACTAGAAATAAATTGGCACTGTTATCAATCAAGTCTATTAATGTTAAATTATCACTCACAATTTGTAGTTAAGAAAGTGGACAGGACTGAGAGGAGAAACCTCAACTCTACAGATCTAGGAATCAAGGTGCACAGGTCTATTTTCAACTGGATCAAAACTTAATAATACCTTCCTGAAGAAATGGCTCTTTTATGAACCAGATCTAATATGAGCATCAACGGCCACAGCTTTTGTTTAGGTCCAGTCCCAGACAGAACCGGGATGATAAACATGGCATGCAACCTTCTCATCTCTGACTTGTCATGAGATTAAAACAATGATCCTACTACAGCAAGATGTTTATATCTTCTGGTAACTTCCCTTTCAGATGCTGAATTTTCTGAATTGCATATAAAATCCATGCATTTTACTTATTTGTGTTCTCATATTTAATGATACGGTGTGGATGTAACTTTAAAGTCGTGATACATGAAGTTTAGAATTTATTTTCTTGCTTATTTCCATTATTTATGTACTTGATAAAATTAAGTAAAATGATATTTCACTTATATTCAGAAATAATGTTTTTTTTCAAAAAAATGCAAGCTGAAGAAACACTTCTATATAAATTATTCCAGAAGCCTTCTTAATTAAATTTTTAACTGCAAATGATATAATAGTAAAACCATCACAAGAAAGTAAATTATATTTATTTTTTTCTACGCTGAAATATTTGGGATTGTAACTCTAACATTTCAGAGGACAGAAAGAAAATGTGTATTCCAGAGAAATATCAATTTTCAATATAAATCAAAATATAAATTAATCTATGAAGGAGGAGTTGATAGATTTCATTTGCAGTAAGTAATTCAGAAGTAGAGTAATTTCCATCAAGTGTTTTTATTACGCTCAGCTGAGGTTACAAGAACCTTCATGATGGGTTCTGTGATACAGGACATACTCAGTATTTTAAAGAACTCGTTTTCCTATTATAAAGCCAGTTCCTACCATAAATAATTTTACATACTTTCAATCTTTCCAAGTACCCTTCAGAACGTTTTTTTGAGTTAAGCAGAGCGTACTTGCATGAAGAAGGTGCATTTCTCCCAGATGCTTAATTCAATACACAAACCTTGTGGTGGTCAGTGCTACAGATGTGAACCTGAGTATTTGTTTGTATTAACAAATCTGTAATTAACTGGGTAGTGTGATGGTTCATCACAAAATCTACTGCAGGAAAGTTCTGCAAAAGATATAATCAACTAGAAAAGAACCCTAGCTGACTACTTCCATATGTACAAGTGAAACTTCGCCAGGCATGCGTTCTGTGAGATTAGAAATGTTTGATAAAATTTTGTGTTAGAATTATTTCTATAGAAAAAACCACAGTGCTCTGAATTCATATGTTTTCTGAGTAAAATGTAAGCGCTAGCTAAGCAAGACTACAACTGATGATTCCATTCACATTTGTTCACAGTTATTTGCCAAGTTTATTTTGCTACAGCTAGTAAATTTGCAGTGTCATAGTACTTTGAAATCCCCATGTGGAAGGCTGTGCATCAGCCTTATTTCAAAAGGCATAATTTAAAACCTTAGATTTTAATTTTTTTTAAAAAATAACACTTTGGTTTTATGGCAACAGTAATAAAAGAAGTCCTAGTGGAAATAAAAGTAGATTGTCAAGGACTATGGAGGTGATAAATAAAAGTTGTACTGAATTGTTCTTCTTACAAATGCCTTACAAGTAGAACGATCATAAGAGATGGTGAAATAACTTAAAATTTGCTTTCTTAAAGTTGTATTTGACTTTTTAAACCTGTTTCATTGTTTAGATTGTTTGTGTTTCTGTCCATTTTTAGAAAAAAGATGTTGTAGAAATGAAACATTTATGTTTTAACTGGTGCAGAGCAAATTAAAAGAGGATCCATGTGTGGCTCACCTTTGATACAGGCCAATCAACCCTAGGTATAAGAGCAGGTCACCCTGCAAGGGATGCCCTGACCCTCAACTGCTTTACTTAAGCAACCACATCAGATTACATCGATGCTGACCATAACATTTTAATACAAAGACAATTAAAAAAAAATCAAGCAGTTATTAATTGATTTTTTTCAGTTACTACACATCTAAATGGTGTAATTTTCAGCTTTTACTTAGGCGAGCGCTTCTTTTTGCTTTTCTTGAACATTCGTTATTGCAGTTTATGAAAGTATATAGGAAACATTTTAATAAAAGAAAAAATATATTTTAATTATTGATCTAAACTATTATGAACTAAATACTACATGTTCCAGACACGTTAATTTAAATTTACTTACACCTCTGCAGGCCGCATTATAATGAGTTAGCAAGAGAATGCCCTGCACAGACCAATATGCTCTATCACAAATCTTGAGCTGCATTTCCTCCCTTATTTTCAGTCCAAAACGTGACTGCAAAAAGATATTATTAAGTTATAACACCATAGTAATTTTCAAGCTCCAGGCACTTAAGGTGCTGAATTTTAGATTGCTTTTTTATATTCTGCCCGTGCTTAGCTTCCTTACTCTATGTTAAGTTATTAAAGCTGTCTGCTCCAATTTCCCCTCTGCCTAAGAAGATATGACAGAAAGATGAAAAAGACTACCTTTAATCTTGAAAAGCTAAACATACCATAAAAAATGAAACAGTGGAAACTATAAAGAAACAGTGGAAACTAATAGTGCCATACCAAGGTAGTTTACATCATGTGGTCACTGCAAATATTCTACAGTGTGTGTGACATTTAAGACAAGGATGGCCCCATTTCTCCTAGAAAAACCACAACTGCTATTCCTCATGTTTTAAGCTTCCGTTAGACGGTCCTAATATGAAAGAAATGCCATGAAATTAGTCTCATTATACTGATTTTTTAAAAAATTGAAAGGTTATCCATTATAGTGAGATCACCGATTTTTAAATTTCACTTTCTACTTAAATGAAAAAAAGGTTAACTTTGAGGGAGAAGGTTTCAAAACAGTGATTAATGACTAAAAAGCTAGTCTGAATCAATCACTGTTCTCATAGCTTTCAGTGCTTGAATCGAATTGCATCCTCGTGGTGCTTTAATGTACAACTTGCAGTCTTGTTAAAACAAGGAAGAATCAGGTATGGATCAGTATAACTAAAGTATTAGAGGATATACTTCTGTTTCTAGGTGGACTTGAGGTTACTGTATGAAATCTTAATGACTGCTCCACAAGAAAGGGTATTATTTAGAAGAAAACAAAAAAAATATCACTTTTGCATATATCTATTTAACTAAGAGTTATTAGGTATAGTTATATTTTGCTTGTTCCATTTAAAATATGACTAGCATATAATAAATTTCTTCAGATACATTTCAGGGGCAGGAGTGTGAGGGGACAGGATTTCTTCACATACTCGTCTGAGAACAATAAAAACTGTTACACTTCTATATATATTTAAATATATATACACATGCATGCATAGAAGACTAGTTTCCAGTCATCCTAATACTCATGGCATTTGTCTAACACAGACCAATAACATTACAATATGTCTTAAGTCCCTTTGCTTAACCAGGACATTGCAGCTAGGAACCCATGACAGCAAACTTCTGAGCCATCCACTTGTTCATACATGACAGGCTGATTTTGTTTAACCTCATAATACTTCAGAAGATATATTCTGAGCCAATTAAAAAACCCCCCAAAACACCAAAGGTAAATGAAATCGATGGTTTCAGAACAGAAAAAAACCAAAACACACTCAAAAGGCTCATTTAAGCAAACAATAGACGAATTGTCATGCCAGCCTGTGTTGGCTTGAGAAGGTTCCACGTGGGAAGAGCCCACAGCCCAGGTAATGGAATGCTGTGCAGTTTGATTGGCCAAGGTAAGCACCAAGATCCTCTTAGAGCTAAAGAAGTAGTTTTATGGTTTCTCCTCAGAGCGTTTGTCATTAATGGTTAACTGAGCCTGTCCCCTTCTGGCTGCTCAGCAGAGCTTTGGAAAGGCAGGATGGCAGTGGGTTGCTTCAGGCCGCTTCTGGAGTGCTGGTGACAGGAGCACAGCTGATTTTACGCGAGATATTTACATCTCTTTTATGCTAACAGCTTACTTTTTAATGTTAGGGAAATCAAACATGGCATGACAGGATAATAAAGCCGCGTTTTCCTAAGTAAGGAATGGCAGTTAATTACCCCTCTCCACAGAGGTGAAAGCAGTAGCACCTCAGACACTGCCATAAAACAAGAGAAGGGAAGCAATAATTTGAAACTAGCGAGTATTTTAAAAAAAATACTTATGTGTCCACTGGTGGTGAATTTACCCTATAATTGTTGGGGCATTTTTTTGGACTCAGAAGATTATTACTTAACAACTCAGAGGTACAGTTCTCCCATATTGATAATGGGGGGTGGGGGGAGAAGTGTCACTTAGTAAAGTAAATATTTTCCTACACACAAGTTGTGATTCAATATCGGTGCTGACCACAATACAGTCCAGAATTTTCTCCCAAAGAATGTGGAACAATGAAGACAAACTATTTTTCTGCACTGCAAAACAAAATTTGAAGATGTCAACTCCTGTTTGTATCCTACAAGCACTTCATCTGGAAGATCTGATAGGAAGAATTTCCCTTTAATTAGTAAGAGTGAAGTGCTAATATAAATATGTTGCAATTATGTAGGATAAAAATCTATCCATCCCATAATGTACAATGATACATATATATATATATTTTTTTTCAATCTACCATCTTAAAAGGCAATTTACTTTAATGAAGACTAATAGTAGTCTCTATGTCATATAAAGGACAACATACAGCAGAAATAGGAGCAAAAAATGAGTACACTAATCAGTGTGGTTGCATATATATGTTTCACACTCAACTTTTTCTTTTCTGCCTTATAATGCATCCACTTGTTCATGCTGTCTTCCTATGCTGCACCCCATTTCAGAAAAATAATAAAACCAGTAAGCAGAACAATGAAGGAATTTAACTTGCAAGACACAGTACAAAGCTTTGCCGCACAAAACTAGGAACTGATTAAATCTATATATTGATAAAATAAGACTTCATTAAGTGTTCAGGTGGCGGGTTTTTGAAGCAGCAGAGAAAATAGATGTCTGTATATTTCTCTAGTTGAGCTATGCTAAAACTCCCACACTTATTTCATACACCTGGATGTCAATATTATTTCTAGATAAATTGTTATATAAGTAGCAGTGTATTTTAGTAGAAAAGGTGATCCGTGTGCTACAAAATGAGAACGCATCAGTTTGGTTTGTAGATGGTTAGTTGCCTGTTAGTCGTGTTGAACTGAAGGAGTCATTCTGGATAGCAACCTTTTTATTTAGGCAATTAAAAAATGTACCAGAAAAAAAGATCAACCAAAAAACCCTTCCCAAGGCCTCCTCTGTTTATGTACCATCTAGCTTCTGAAATGAGGCAGAGTAGTTGCGCTTTGATTACATTCCTGCAGAGAATTCCAACAGGTCCCTCATTAAGTACTGGGAACCCAAACACCAATATTGATTTGAATTTCCAGTGTGACTGTATCTACCTCGCTAGATACTGAGGTGAAGGAAACATCCAATGAAATAAGATCCAACTCAAAGCTAAATAGTATCAGTAGTCAAACAGCAAGCTTGGCTGCATTTTATTTGCTGGTTTCTATTAAAACAGCCCAAAGCATTGCTGGATATTTTCCAGTCAGCTATAATAATCAGAACTGCATTATTTTGTTATTTTAGTGCTCTGAAAAGGTAAATAGAACAATAGGAGATGAACACCACCTTTGCTTTCATAATGTTCTTCAAATCCCACTTATGAAAGAATTAATTTTCACACAGTAAAATCCATCAAAAACTGTGTAAACACCAACAATTTATTAGCTCCAGTACACTGCTTTTCTAGGGATTTCACATCCATCGTCTGCTGAGCACTCAACAGACCTAGCAGAATATATATGGCAAAAGAAATATCAAAACTCAAATATCTCAGTGTTAAAAAACATGTATTTGAGGAGCTTGCAGTGGCATGTGGAAACAACTGAACTGTCACAACCATGAGCATATGATGAAAATATACAATGTGTGGACAGATGAAAAAAAAGAAAATACTGACCTTATCTCAAATGACATTGAAACGAAGTGACGTGTAACCACTAGCAGAACAGTAATGGGTTTGCAATAACAATAAACAAAAATTATCTCACATCGATACAAAAATAATAGACCAAAGAAAATCACAACTTTTATTCTTGTTTTTGTATAGCTTGACTATCAATTTTCAGTGTGACCTGATGGCTTTCTGGTCTCTAGAACACGGCATTTAATATTTTGTAGTGTATTCCTGATATTAGGTGTGCACATTATGCATAAAATGTTCTAAGATTACCATGGAAACATATTTGGATCCCTGGAAATTTTTGGAGAAACTCCAGTGGAAGAGTTTTAGACAACCTAAAGAAACACCCCTCCATTATAGTAAGGTCCTTCTCACAGTTTCTTAAGAATTTTGGAAGATGTCAGCCTGTCTAATATAGGAACTCTCTTGGCAACAAGGCTACGTATGAAGAGTTTATTAACAGAAAAAAGCAGATAGAGAAATTTTGGCCAATAGATATTTTCATCAACACATCTTGAAAGGTGTTCTAATTTTGCACTAATAGACAGCAGCTACCACACAGAAATAAAGGTAAGAATCCAACCATGTCAAAAAAAACAGAATTTTTGAGCAAATCATAAAAGAAATTTGAAATCTGTGAAGAGATTAAGAAAAAAAATAGTTGTTTCCTACGTAAAAAAGGTGGGATGTATCACATGAACACAGTTCTCAGTACACAGAAGGAAGAGCTGTAGCACTAGAAAGGAAGAGAACATGATGACAGGAATACAATTTCTAAGTAGTATATTTTCGCTGTCTCTTTCAACTAGCCTTTTGTCACCCAGTAGAGGCAAGGAATAATCCACAGATGGATCACAGAGTTGGGCATATTTGGCTCAAAGGTGTGTCAGCTCATATTTGTTAGCAAGTCAGCCGGCAGGCACACGTCGCAGAAGCACGGGATGGGATCGATACAGACGTATGTTAAAAAGAGCAAGTCAGTCTGTGTGGGGGCAATTTGTGTCCATGTCCAGCTCTGTTGCAATGTGCCTACGGTAACAATGGTCTGTGCAGTGCTGATTCTCTGATTCACTGTCTTAATAGGGTCGCTCTAAGAGTTAATGTGCCTATGACCCAAGTTTCAGAAATAATTCAGACCCCGTTTAATTCAGAGCCCATTTTCCCATTAAGACTGGGCTCACTGGAACTCTAGGACAGTAGGACAAGGTGATAGAGAACAGTTATTGTGGATGATTTCTCTTCAGCAAAGAGAGCACACTTTCTTTTTTAAAAAATAAATAACTTTCATCCATGTAAAATATTAAATACTCTGTCAGTTTTCGGTTGTACTGGTTATGCACACATGATTAAAGAAATTAGAATAAAGAGTAGGAAAGAAATGGAGAGTTTACTACTCTAGGATGTGGAAAAAAGTAACTTACTCCACATCTAAGAAATTTAAGTTTTTCTCAAGGTTGTTGTTCAGTCCATATAGTAGCTAGTAATGTTGTTTAGATTAAGTTGCTCCGCAGAGATTCTTGTCTTCATGTACGTAAGGATTATGAATTCTTGTCATCTCTTTTGCAAAAGTCTAATTTATCTTAAATCTCATTCCTGGGGTGACCAAATGAGAATTTTATATTTGATTTTTATTTTAAACAATAATGTCCTGATTACAAAACTTTGAGGAAAATCTTTAAAAATCAAATCTGCATTTAGCCAAAACTTCAAGGAATATTCAAGTATTTAGACTGAATATTTTTTAATTACAGTTCTGATTCAAAAACCGTCTCATAGCTTTTAAGATAAAATTCTTTATTCCCTAATTCTTACAACACGAGATATTTTATCTACAAATAAATGAATATGAACACCATATCTGAAAAATATGGTCTGGATTTACTTTTTTGGTCTAAGACTATTTTTGTAGGTAAACTTACAAACAATATTTATTTTATAAAAGAGTTATATAGAGATCAGAGCCCACACTTTACTAGATTTCTTATCAGGTTATCATATATATTTATATTTCCTATAAGCCACAACCCCCCTACCCCTCAACTTCTTATCTTCCCTCCTTCAGTATATTTCCTGATACACATGTTGCTTCTAGACTCCTCATTTGTTCTTCAAAACATAATTGCAAGGCTGAGGAAAAGAAATAAAAAATTATAGCAAAGCTCCATATGCAGCAATTCACTGCCTAGCAACCTGTGATAGACCGAAGGAAAAAAATCACAAATTATCTGCAAGAGGCAGTTGGAACAAGGACTTGGGGTAAACAGACACACAAACAACATGTCAGCCATGATAAAGAGTGTAAATTTGAACAGATGTCACTTCCAGAGCAGCAGCAGGCAGATTAAACAGAATTGGCTTTGGATGAAATCCAAGGAAGAGCAAGAAAATATAATGCTTTCGCCCTGAGCTCTTGCAGAAATCTAGTCTCCAGAACCTCTTTTCTATAGTAATAATAATTGAGTCAGGCTAAAAATGGGAAGAAGCTTTAAGAAAGCCAGTTTAAAATGAACACATTTATTACACATACCTATTGTTCTGTAAATACTTCATTTTCAGGCAAAAAGAACTCCCCCTACCAGCTATGAAATAATTGCTGAATAAGTAGCCTCATGTTATAATAATTTTCAGCAGTAGAGATTTCATCAAATGCTACTAGTGTTTAATGAATCTAGGCCAAGGTTGTGAAACCTAAAAATGATGACAAAATTCGTCAAAATGAATTGCAGTCATTACAAGTTTTTGTTGTACCTGTTGTAACTCTGGTTACTATGATTTTTCACGTGAGTTTTTAAATCACTATTTCTTCCTACTTCATATGTGATTAATTGATATATGGAAGTACACCAACAGAAAAACAGAGCGTACAGTAAAACCAAAATCCTCATTCAAGAACAACAGACATATGTATTTGGATTTCCCCTAAGAAATTTCTAACTTAAGTTTACTCTGTCCTTCCCTTCCCTTCCCTTCCCTTCCCTTCCCTTCCCTTCCCTTCCCTTCCCTTCCCTTCCCTTCCCTCCCTTCTTAAAATTTGTAAATCTCTAAAGACTGACCAGTTGTGTCTACGTCTGCAGTACCTAGATTTGTGTGCTGGCTTTTGGGTTAATTTGTGCTTTTTTTCAGGAGTGCAATGTCTCCGTGGCTTTGAATGCTGTACCATGAAATAAAACTTTATTCTAGTGGCCATAAGTTTAACGAAGACATGATGTAATTATGAGTTCATGTATTCCCTTCATAAGCATACAACTTTTCTATATACTTGAAATCATAACACTAGCAGAAATACACACCAATAAATTGTCATCTGCCCATGTTTCCACACTGCAAAGTTAAAAAAAATACTATCTAGAAACCATTAATAAACCTGAATTAAACCATTATCATCATTACCATTATTATCTTTAACCACTAGACACAAATAAAGGAGTAAAAAAAATTTGAGAAGCTGTCAAATAAATAAATAAATCACAGATGTAGAGTATTCAACCAGCTGAATTTCAATTAATGTCACTAAAATTAACTCCTCCAAATGACTCAGGATTATGCCTTTAGTTCCTCAAAGAGGCCTTTCAATATGGTCCTCAGAACAGCCTAAGTATTTCCATAGAAGTAAAATGAACGATGAGTTATTATTTCTCAAATTAATTAATATCAACTTTCCTATTTAATGCTAAGCTCCACATGGAAGAGATAAAAATCCCACATTTTAATATGCACAACAGATGTCATTCCACACACCTGAATAGCGTTTTCTTATTTGTAAGTCAGTATTTCAAGCTGAAACGTCGCAGGGCTTTTCTAAGTCAATAATACAAGCCTACAAAATTAAAATGTACTACTTGTGTCAAACACAACAAAAATATTGTTTGTTTATTTTTAAGGTGATAATAAAAAAAGATTAATGATACAGCTGGATAATGAAACAACCTGCCACAAGGCAAACTGTGGAATATAGAGTGAAGCTCTAGTAACAATTTTAAGGAAAATTTCACCTTCCTCCCAAACACATTAAGAAGCCCTTTTTATTACCAGGTGATGTTTTTGCATTTAAAAGAGAGTTGATTTTCATGTGGTGCTTAAAGGTCGAACAGTTAATCTACCTTTGTAAGGAGAGTGTTTTCTTCTGAAGAGATTTCCAGAGGATATCAAATCAATAAGAGTCATCATACTAAACAAGAGTAAAACCCTTCACTATTCCCAAGGCAAAAGCTTATACCAGTCCCAAAGAAATTGCAGCCAGCTCATGCAAAAAATTCAGACGTTAAAAAGTAGCAGCCAGAACACAGATGTAAAAGATTTTTCTATCTTTAATTTCAAAGAAAAAACTCATTCAGTGTGGAACCTGGAAAAGTACCAGTTCCATCACATATATTCATTGTGCCTTTTCTTTTCCAAGCTGTAAAAAAAAGTGAGTAAAAATATGAACTTACCGCAGTATCGTATACTGGAATTTTCGCTAGACTTTNTTTCATGTGGTGCTTAAAGGTCGAACAGTTAATCTACCTTTGTAAGGAGAGTGTTTTCTTCTGAAGAGATTTCCAGAGGATATCAAATCAATAAGAGTCATCAGACTAAACAAGAGTAAAACCCTTCACTATTCCCGAGGCAAAAGCTTATACCAGTCCCAAAGAAATTGCAGCCAGCTCATGCAAAAAATTCAGACGTTAAAAAGTAGCAGCCAGAACACAGATGTAAAAGATTTTTGTATCTTTAATTTCAGAGAAAAAGCTCATTCAGTGTGGAACCTGGAAAAGTATCAGTTCCATCACATATATTAATTATTTTCTTTGCCAAGCTGTAAAAACAAGTGAGTAAAAATATGAACTTACCGCAGTATCGTATACTGGAATTTTCGCTAGACTTTTCTTCTACTTTCAAATTATGTGATACAACCTCACAACATTTCTGCTGGAAATTAGAGAGGGAAAATGGATCCCCAGTGAGAAAAGGATATGTCTATCTGTATGATTACTCCTTGCTTAGTTAATTCAACATAATAAACCTATTTATTATTTTCCTAAGGAAATAAATGCCACTTGCTCTGCATACAGTGGCTTAAGAAGTTCATCAGGGACTCCTGAAATGAAAGTTTGAATGCTGAATTCTGGAAAGCTGGGACGACAACTCTCAGATAGGTGTTTGAAAGTCATTGACCTCAAACAAGGCTCCTTGAGAGTACATTGTTTTAGAACAGGATTCCAAAGAACTGGTTGTGCATCCTAGCTCTGACACAAGCTTGCACAAGACATTTTTTCTATCAGTTTCCCATTTATAGCATATATGTAATAATATGGTCTTTTAATCATTTCCATAGACCAGGAACTCCTCAAGACAGTGACTGTGTGATGATAGAACTTGCATATATAAATATATACACACTTGTATAAAAGGTAACTTATCTTAATATTTGAATCTCATTTAAAGCTACAAGGCATGTCTATAACACAAATGGAAAGACTGCAAAAAAAAAGATAATCAGAACTCAGGTTTTTATTGTCGTTTTATGTGAAAAACTCATGTGCTTGAAAGGGAGGGTTGAGAATTACAGAGGAACATTGAATCTTCCATGAGGACTGCTTTTTAGTATCTTTCTGTATAGACAGAATGGCACTGTTGATGCTTTTTGTTTCAGAAGGAAATAAAGAAACTGCAAGGAAAACAGATTGAAAGAACAACAAATTCAGGGAAAAGTAAGACACAAAGTGAGAAGAAAGTAAAATCCACTAAAATACAGATCTAAAAGACTGCATTAAGCAGACATTACTGGAGGATAAGTATTTAATTTTTTTGAAAACAATTCAAGTCATAGCAAAACACAGTAGCTCGGTCTGTATTGTGCCTTGAGGAATTCACCTTGACAGTGGCATTGTGATTTCTATCTGAGTTTTATACTGAAGTTATATCATACACACTTTTAATTTTCAGTCCTATTTCAACTAATCTAGGATAAATCGCAATCATTACTCTGCCTAGGCTTGCTTTCAACTCCAGGAATAAAAAATCCATAGTGTATAGGCTGCTTTGATGCTTTTTGTTCATATGAAAACTGCTTTTAATTACCATTTGGTTTGCCAAGTCTCTTCAATGAAATCTAGAATGCAATTATTTTCCATTCAAATAATTTGAGCTACTCATATTTTGATATAATTAAGGTATAACTAATCATTATATATAAAACAGTTTTTAACATTTCCTGACAAAATATTACTTATTTTTAAATTCCCATTTCATTCACCATTCATCTTGAAGCCATTCCCGGAGCTTTTATGGTATCTAATGATTGATTTTGCAGTTATTAGATGTAAAATTGTTACAGGATTATTTCCTAAACAAACCTCTCTTACCAATTATTTTAAACTGTCTGGAGCAGACTCTTTTCCTCTTTTAATCAGTGTCTTTAGCTTCTATAAACAGTCATCTTTGTCTGAAATTTTTATTTAAATAAATTAGAGTCCTTTGGAGAAGAAAAAGAAAATCCAGATCCAGGTCAGAGAAAACATATAGGAGGAAAATTGTGTTTACCTTCCTGTATCCTCTTCATGCATCCACCCATCAACATACATACCATTACGTGCAAGTAACTGCACTGTATCTGAACCCTGCTGCTGAATAAGCCCTGAAGCTTAGCGCGTTTACACATATCTGAAACCTTAGCTAACAAAAGACTGCGAAAAAGGTGTGGAAGTAAGATATCCCAACTTTCAGACATTTGGAGAAACAGAAGTTTGGGGTATGACCTTGTTCACAAGGGAAGAACAAATGCACGGTCTTTAATAGAACTGAACATAAAAGTCCATTGTGCACACCATGAAGTATTTTAATTCTAAAATCTTTCAGAAAATGAGTTTTCACTATTGTCAACTTACTTGCATTCTAACCTGTCTTCCCCACAAGCATGTGTTGCACGGCAGAAGACAAACTTCATATCCCCTAAAACAGGTTCTCTTCTCCTAAATTTAGTCAAGAGAGGCATCCCAGATCTAGCCTCTGGAAAACTGACAAAGCTAAAATTTGTGCCTGAAAGCACTCGTGGACTTAGATTAAATCAAGCTTACACAGCTTTTTCTCTTTTCTCATATCTTGAGTAGTCCAGTCCCAGGATGAAATTAAAGGTGCAGTTCCACAGAAACATAAATAAATCTAAACTTTGGGCTCTCTCAGCCTTCCCTTCCTCCTCAACTCCTCATCTGCTCTTGGCTACAGGATTTTTGCTCAGTGAGCTCAATACTAAATAGCTATCGTGATTTGAAGCAGTTATTCTCTCTTGCTTAATTGTACCAGAGATTCCTCCTCTATGCCTTCCAGGAAGCGCTAATCATAAAACCAACAAAGAAGCCAGACAGAGGAGCAGCCTCAGTTGGAAATCCTAACATCCCATACCCCAGGCCAGATTTCAGCCACTCCATCTTGTGAAGAGTTTGGTAGGGATAATCAAACAAGATAATCTAAAAGCACAACACTACAATAGAAAAGCCCCAATCATTTTAGACAACAAAATTATAAAATATTAAATTATAATGAGGTCTTTATTGTATAAATATATCTATTTGTGGGCTCACAAAGATAATCAAAACAAATTTCTCAGTTAATGGACTTCCATGAATATTAGATGTAAATACTGGTCTTTGTGAGCAATACAATATAACCAACACCAAGTCATCCTTTCTTGCCAGGAATAATAGGTACTAATGGTCCACTGCTCAGTGAAATTTTACTGATCATAAACAAGCAGTATAAGCACTAATACTCCCCTGATTACTGTATTTTTCCTGATGAAAGTAGTAGAGAAAATCCACAACATAGAAGTCTATATCTTCTGTGAGAGGAAACTTGGGTAGAATAATACAGGGATAATGAAAGTATTTCCTTTTGAATACAGAAAAAGAGGGACAGACTACTGGATGAAAAGAGAAAAGCAGAATGAGAGAATACCATAGTTTCGATGGTCATTTATTCCCAAAATGAAAAAACAAGCTAAATTAGCTACATAATCTAAAATAGAAACTGTTGCACAAGCATTTTGATCAGGCTCCTCAGGGGACACAGTGGTCTCCTTAAAATCATTTGTGCCCTAGAAATGTAAGTGAAAATGCTAAAGCCATAGACTGGAGGGAGAATAACCTTCTGTTTCCTCATGGTCAGACATTCATAGAGCGTTTACTTCTATAAAGCTAGTCTTATTTACTTAAAACTTTACTAAATCCACTGCTTGGTTTTAGCTGTCTGTCTAACTACTAATGACTACTTCTAAGAGTGCATACCTGCAACCAAATGAATCAGTAAGGTTCTCCTCTACAGCACAGTTTTTTTTGCATCCGTTAGCACAATTCTGTTGCAGGAAAATTTCCTGAAGTTTTGGAAGCTCTTTCTACATTTTCACACGATCTAGCACATCCCAGTCCTGCAGCCTCCTCAGGCGCAGGGCTGTTGGCAGACCTCATACGGCCCCTGGAACAGAGGCACATGTGTAACAAGTTCTTGGCATTGCCAGCTGGCAGAAGACACACGTGATGATAAGAATAGTCCCTGTGAGAGCTGCCTCCCTCCTAACCTGCAGAAAGCCACAACAGCAGCTGTAAAGCTTATAGGGTTACCCTCCTAAAAGGCCATCTGGCTTCTGTGGGCACATAAGCACAGCACATCCTGACTTGCATCCCTCTGCCCTCAGCTTCTCCAGCTCGGTCCTCCCAGCGTGAAGGGTTGGATCATTTTGACTCTAACAAAACAGAGAACAAGTGGGGAAATGGTGATGCTGAACAGGGAAGTAATCTGGAACGAGTGCCTTCCCATTCATCTGCTTTGATTGTGATGTTCAAGGCTCAAATATTATCTCTCCTTTTATATTTATATAGGGCTCATATTGTAAAATGAGGGAAAAAACAACAGATGTTTGAGACTTTTATAACAGTAATAAATTACAAAATTATTAGATAAGACGTGACATGAGTTGCACACTATGAAGAAAAGAATGAGAGTTCATCCAAAAAAGCCCAAAGGTCAGAACTCTTCCAGCAGTGGGTTCAAATCATGCTCATTACAGAGAAGAGAGGAACAACATATTATAGGAATTCCACGTGAAGATTTAGAGTATAAAGAGACAGGACAGAGAATAGATCTTTTTGCAATGATTCAGAAAAGTAAATGTGGCTTGGTAAGAGAAAAAGAGAAGCAGTTCAATCATATCATACAGTTTTATAGGGCAAATCTGATAATTATATGAACCTATTGGCTGACCAAACACTGAGTTGGATATATCCATATATGCCAAGGCTTACTGAGACTTTCCCATCCTGCTGACTAGTCAGCCAGCAGGCAACTGAAATAAAGTTTTAAAAGGTCATGTTTCCAGAGATTATCTACCATTGTTCATAAATTTACTTCCAGACCCAAAGAGCAATAGGTGTGGCATGCACTGTAACTGTCCATGTTCTAATTTCAAGAGGAAATTGAGGAAATCTTTTTCCTGGTGCTGGAAAACGTCTTTTTACCAAGTGCAGAAAAATAATACAAGTCCTTCCAAAGGATGAAGAAAAGCCCATACACAAATCCACTCATATTTAAAATAGTAAATTATAACAGAGGAATAAAGCCTACAGTGGAATTTAGTTCTGACCTAACTTAGAAATAAGGCCTCTCACATAGCATCAATATATTTGCCCTAAATACTACAGTGTGATTCAACTATTTCCTGAGTAATCCATTACAATGAAAACAACAAAAAAACCCACAAACAAACTTAAAGGTTTAATGCAAGGAACTTAAAAACATTTTCATGATATTTTTTTTTCCAAATTTGAATGCATAGATTAATATCACATACATTTCCGCTATGATCCCCCTCACTACAGGAACAATTTTAATGTGCTCACTTAGGATATTTCTCCAACTTTTAAAGGTCATCAGGGTTTAAGAGGTATATTCTATCCTTAAAGAGTTCTCTTGAGTTTTAGAATTATTACTGGATCTCATTATATTTTCCATATATGAATACATCTCTTACAGTTTACATTAAATTTTAAATAACTATAATTTTTGAAAGGTCAAATAAATAATGAAGTATCTTACTCTAGCATGAAGCATATTCACTGCTTTGCTATAAGGTTTTATAATTCAGTTACTTCTAGAAGAAAATCATTTGTTGTATTGACTTCTTGCATTAAATTCTCATCATGCCTATTATTACAGAACATACAGTATAAAGCCATGATAGACAGAAGCATAATGAAATCTACAGTGATGGTTTAGCCATGATAGCCCCTTATCAGAAATGAAAATATGCCTAAACACTTAAGAGCAGCACTGAACCACTACCAGAGTGAGTCCTAGAGAATCATATAGTTCCTTTATTGTTGCTTGCTCCACAATAGTGGAGGCTGAAGTACCCTATGTAAGATTCTAGAGGATACTAATCTTTCCTGCGTGGAACCACATTCCTCAGAAATTGATACAATCCTCATTTAAAAGGTACTGTTTTCTCTTTTCAGCGTCGTTCTTTTCCCCAGCAATTGCTGACACACCAGGTACACTTACCCGCAACTGGTGCTCCACTCCACTGGGGATAGGTAGGAAACAAACTGAACAAGGAAAACCACTTAAATTTTTTGATTCAGACAGTAGTACAACATCACAATGTTTGACATTCATTACTTTGATTCCTTCTTCACTTTTCCTGCCAGCCAATGTCTTCTTTATGTTTGTTATACACTTCAGAATTGCTTAGTAACTTTACTAACTGAAAACTACACTTGAAAGTGTTCTGTTATCAGCAACATCTGTTTAGTCTTGTGCATTAAGCCAGATAACTTAAGAGGCTACCTGAATATCCAAACTACACCTAGGCTGCACAATGTCATCAATGTATAATGCATTTTTGTACCAAGTATCTTTCAGATCACAAATACATAGTGAGGTCTAAACATTTGTTAGTCCTTTGTTATTTTCCCTCTTTTGAGGAAATCAGTCTTTCCCAGGCACAGCTGCATTTCTCTTATACAATAAGAGTTGTGTCTCCCGTTTCACACGCCTGTGGTGCATTAGCCAACAGCACTGTTATCTAAAGCTCAGAGACTTTCCCTAAGCTGAATCTCTAAGTAGTACAAATATATTATAGGATGCTACAAATAAGTGGAGGACTACTTTATCATTGAGGACTAATAATTAAAATCAATCTCAGAAAAGCCTATGTGCAAAGTGATTTATGATTTATGAATTAATGCCTGAATATCTGTAGTACAGATGGGAATTTTCACCCTCTCGCTCCCCAGGTCTAGAATCAGCACATTGAGTATTCTGGGGGAGAGTTTCTCAGACTCCCTCATGAGCCACTCTGTTGTTTTGGAGAAGTAATCTTCACTCACATTGTAGTAATTCTAGATTATACTCTTGATATTTTCTGTTCAATGGAAGCTTCATTAAAAAAAAATTCTCAGCAGTCCCATCTGAATACTAATCATTGGGCTAATTAAATATTCAGAGGACCTCCCTTTTTCTGTTATGCAAAAACCAGGCAAGTAAGTACATAGTCAAATTTCAAGCTTCATAAATGGTATCAAAAAGTAGGAAGCTCGGTAGCTGGTTGGTGCAACTTATGCTCTTTTCCTTTTTTTAACCTCATCCAGAAGCAGCTCCCTGCATGATTAAACTAGCACCTCTTTATATCTGAGCAGCAGGAAACTGCATTTCATAGCATGATATCTATATGTCTGTAAGCATGTCAATATTTCTGAGAAAATACTGCTGAATATTTATACATATATATACACACACATATATATAAAATACGCCTCTCTAGGGAAAGAAAAAGCCCTGTAATTAACAAAATCTCCATTAGATAACTCCTCTTACTTATGAAGAAGCATAAACAAATTATTTAAATGTTTCTTAACTAAACATCCAGAGAGAGACTTGACCATGAGAAACTAGAGTCAAATCCAAACCTAAACCTTTTCCAGCTTCGTGGTTGCTTGGAATAAAAGGAAAAGCCCTTGAGTTAGAATTTTCAACTCTAGCTTTTAAGTGTTTAGATATCCTGAACTTAGCAGTTTCATAAGCCAAATATACATTAGTTTTTACTGTCTATTACTTTTAGTACACAGTTTTACAGTTTTATACTTTCTGTATAGCTTTCTAAACAGTTTAACTTTCATAAAACTTTCTATTTGTTAAAGCTCTCAGTTAGATTTAAAGCTAGGTAACATAAATTTAACCCAGCTTTATGTTATGTTTTCATTTTTTGAATAATTCTTCACAGGAAAATTCTTTTATGTTTTGTTTCTTTGCCATAATTGTGTAGAAGAGCCTTGAGGCAAATTAGAAATGTAGTAATCAATAACTGAGTTTTATTAAGAGATTGAATTTAGATAGACATGCAAACTGAACATTAATGTACCGATTTATTCTGCTACTCAAATTTCTACATAAGATTTATTCAGAAAGATGCTGAGTGAGACAAAAGAGTTTTTATTGGTGAGCAATAGTTTTTCTACTTCAGCACTATTTGTAACTGTTTTCAGTTTTTTGACTCAGCTACATTATTCCAAGGGTGAAACTTTCAACCAATACAATATGATTTTCAGTGATCATGAAACTGGTTATCTGAAAATCATATCACTTAGCAGCTTTGAGAAGGAACAACACATATGAACCACGACCAATATGCTGTCACTTACTGAATTATTTTGGGGATAGTGTAGAAGGAAGACCAGGAGAGAGATCCACATAAAAATACCTCTACTTTTGTACACAGCCAACTTTAATGAATTTGGAAGCAGAAAAACAATCTAATTAGTTAAGTGACTGAGCAGAAATAAGAGACAGTAAAATGCTTTTGGCATTGTCATAAGTATGATAAATATGAGTGTACTTAAATATTTTGATCTAATTAGCTTGAAAAAGAATAAAACAACTGAATGCTCAGTCTCTGCTCTGTGAAGTTACAACACTACAGTCTAGTTGCACGAGGAGCCCTTCAGCAAGGTTTATGTGAATCTAAAACCCGCATGCTCGTAACAGAGCATAGCAGCTTGCTCTGTGAGGGACTAGTTAAGGGTCAGTCTTAAACCAGGACCATATTTTGCCTCCAATAAAGCATGAAGAGTCCCCAGAAGAGCTACCATACCCCTTATGAGATCAGATCAGCTAGACAAGTGTGAGGACATTAGGAAGAAGAGGAGATGCAGAGAAAGGCTCTTTCAGTCAAGAGACCATACAGCCATACCCATCCTGGCTTGTTGATTCCTTTTTCATCCCTTCAGCCTCTCCAGAACCTGCCACTCCTATAAAACTTTGCCTGTGAGTCACTCTGCTTTGTAGAGGACACCCTTCTACATCCAAACAATCCTATCGTAATTTCACAACAGCAAAGAGCCAAGCCTTCAATCAGGCTATTGCTCACTGACATAACACATTTAATCACAGGAAAGTTAAAAGAAAATATGCAAAGTAGTATTGCCTGTCCTCCTCTTTCAACTCTCAAATAAGCATGAACAAACTGTCTCACACCATGTCAGACCTGTCTAAATAGTTCTATATCTCTGGAATAAAAGAGCTGATGCAAAATAGGAAAGACATAAGTGGAAATAGATAAATAATGCCCCAGAGAATGTGGATTTCATTGATTTTAGTTAACAACTAATGTGATCAAGTATTTCCAAAAAATGAAATCAAAAGAAAGTTGTGGCTTGAGCTAGCATTCCTTTAACCTTTATGAGTCTTTGATCAACAAATACTTCATTAAAAATAGACTCATTACCCTAATTCTTAGGAGTGCTTTTGTAGGTGATCATATTTAGAATCATAGAATCACCAGGTTGGAAGAGACCCATCGGATCATCGAGTCTAACCATTAAAGCTTTAAGCTAATGTAATATAAACAAAATGTACATGCCACAGAATTTTCTCTCCAAACACATTAAATCATAGAAAAAAAATTTCTTTTAATTTTGGCTATTTCTAGGTCAGTCTTTTTATATCATCACTAAGCCACATGATATCCACCATGTGCCAGACTGTAGCCACAAAAATAAAAGATCATACTATTTTAATGGGGTTGAAATAGAAAAGTTTCAAGAAAGAATATGTAATTATTTTCACATAATGACCTCAGAGTGACATTTCTTTCTTCTGTTGTTTACTTACTTAACATCATTTTATCAAACAAATAAATCCATTCAAGAGCAACCATTGTGAACATTTAAAATCCTTGATTTCAGCAGAGGAAACCATTACACTCAATCTTAGCACAGATTTTGAAGTAGTTATTGGATGGAGGATTAGAGCAATCTGGAATTATCTTGTTTGATACATAATAATGTTAATGGTTTAACTAAATTTTCATAAGAAATTCTATGATATATTGAATAGTTCCATTAGATAACCCTAAAGAAACACTAATTGTTTGTGAGCTCTTCAGTGTATAAGAATATAAGAATTATTGATTGTTTTTCTGTTTTTCCTTTACATGTTTATTCATAAATAAGGTTTCAGTTCCGCCTTCAGTGTTCCATCTTTAAGGCACTGTTATAGTATACAATCTGCTATATTCAATTAATTTTGTCCAATTTTTCACTTCCAGCCTTGAAAATTCAGAGCCAGAGTTCTGACACATCAGTCACACAATCAGCTAAATTAGGTTCCTCCAGTTGGTTTAACTGGCAACTTTCAAGCATGCAAAACAAAGCAGCAAGGTTTTAATGGTTTAAAGCCTCCAAAGTGGATCATAATACAGAATGGATTGCTCATCAGCTGGCATAGAAGGCAAAGAATGCCATATGCTTCCAGTTTCATTTGTGTTGTTTATCTTTAATACTAAACCCTAATGCAATACACTTTCTATTACTCTGCCATGTCAATCTTTTTTATATCTGAGGCGGTCAGGAAAACAAGACAATATTGGTTTCAATAGTTGCAAGCCAATACAGGCTTTACTAATTCCAGGGCAGCTGAGAGCTATAGAGAAGTAAATTACATTTTTTTTTTTTCAGTGCATCAATTAGAAAGCACAGAGTTAACAATACAATCAAAATACTTGTTTGGACAACTAGATATATTCTTGAAGTTAATGTTTAGCCAAATTTGAAAGAAAAAAGCCAGCAACATCTGAAAAATATGGATGAGCAACTCAAATTTTAAAGTATCAATGCCATAGTTAAATACTACATACAGAAATTCAGGTTAACTAAGAGATGGAGAAGCAAGTTTTCTGCATTCATGGATTTAGGAGAACACTTCTTCATTTGCAATAGGGGAGGAATGACGATGTCTTGGTGACAGTGATCCCCTACATTACAGAGCAAGAAATCAGTACTTATGAAAAGCCAGAGTCCATCTGATCCTACTCATAGGTTCCCATATTTCTACCACGTTGCTGGTGCTTTCTTTAATCATGCTGAACATACATGGACAAACATCAGCATGAGAAAAGCAGCAATGAACATCTCTTAAATTCAATTACAAAAGGCAAAATATTTCATTGCGACCACATTATGGATTAACAACACTACTTTCATCTTTGAAGTCAACAAATACGAAGATGCAAACACTTTCAGGTAATGAAAATTATCTTTTCAGTCACCATTTTTTTCTTTTTTATAAGTAAGACGGTGGAGGTTAATTTTGATGACAAGATGTTTTTGTAAGCATCCATGCTAGAGTCACCTTACAGAAAGTGCTATATTGCTGCTTTGATCCCATAACAATTTGTGTAGAATTCAAAGCGCTATCCTTGAACCTACTGCAACCTCTTTTAGTTCTCTGTCTTTCTCTGGACCTGAACTACCCATCGTGAACAAGAAAGATGCTGCAATATGACACGATAAGAGCTTAGGGAAGGCAGCTTGCCAGCTGGCCATTGCCTTGAAAACTCTCTGGGAGAATGACAGAAAGCAGAAAACTGAATTGTTAAAAAGAAAACGCACCTTAACAGAGATGCTGTGGAAACTAAGGCATGAAACAAAATGAGTTAGATAAATTTGACAGTCACTGGGGATATGGTCATGTAAAACTGCACTCAAACTTCAGACCTAAGAAATTTGTCTTGAATCAGGAAAACAATTGTCTGGCAAGGACAAGAGATCGTTGACTACATCAAGTTCTGTGTGTTTGGATAACGGAAAACTGGCAGATATGCAACTGAATCAGGAGAAAAATAGTTAAAAAGTAAACATATTTTGCTGAAGAGGAGCACATTAATTATCTTCTAGAGAGAATTAAGTCCCTGCAGTCTTAAAACACTTTGAACAGAGTTTCACTGGGATAAGGTCAGAGAGGCAACTGCTTTGTTCTCAGTTAAAACAAAATAAAATCAAGCTAAACAAAAAAAAACCTACAGAAAACAAAGACAGCCTCTGAAAAACAACAAAAAACAGGCAAAACCAACAAAAATAAACCCAGAATGAAAACAGAAGAATAACAACTACCAAAAAAAGAAATATAAAACAAAACAAACTAAGAACCCCCCTAGGGAATCATGTGTTTTCTGAATTGTCTGTTTTATTTTAGAAAAAGCAATTAGAAATAAAAATTAAAATGGAATTAGAATACAAATCCCAATCCTCCTTCATGTATCTGTAGAGTATTCATCAACTCAGCAATTATATTTGTCAAGCGTTGCTTCATATTTGCCAGACAAAAAGAAGATCACAATCCAAAAGTTTCTTATTGGTAAAGGGACATTTCTGCAGAAAAAGATGACTTTCAAAGAACTTGCTAGAGGGGTTCCAGAGATACCAGCTTCCTAGTAAAAAAATATTTGCTTTAATGATTTTAAATAAAATGCTGGTTTTACTCTAGCAGTTTATGACACAGCATTCTCTTGGGGTTTTATAATCTTCTCTACTGCTAACTTTAAGACCATCACCTGAGAAAGTTTTCAGTGCATGTAAATGTAATAAGACATAGATTAAATTTTAATTAACCAGATTAATGTTTTTTCAGTGTCATCCTTGCAGAAACGGACTATATAATTGTAGATAAAAATATTTATAGAATTTAAATATTAAATTTCACCCAGCGCAGCAGGAAAATAATTCATTCTAAGAAATTATTATATACTTAATCTCAAGGTGACAACATTCAATCCTACCCTGCTGAGAAGTCTTGAAGTGTTTTGATTTGCATAAAAAACCTCAACCATTCAATACCTGCAGTTGAACTTTCTGGGAAGATATTTAATGCCTGGTATGAAATCTTCCCAGCTGTTGAATTTATCAAGACCGTGGCAAATATCGGACAAATAATTGCCTTCACTTAAAAATTTTCTTATGGACTGAATTTATATAAATTCAACTTCTGTCCATGGGGCCACATTATCGAAGTATCAAAGACCAGCTGAGATCTACTGGGACCTCTAGAGATCACCTACACCTTCTAATCTGCTAAAGTGGGGTACACAAGATCGCATGTTTTCTTTTGTTAAAAAGATTTTAGTTTATGCCAGCTGACTCTTGTCTAGTCACTGGGCACTACTGTGCAAAGCCTTACTCCATACTGTACTATCTCCCACTAATTATGTAAACACATTGATGATATCCTCCTAAGACTTTCCTACTGTAGGTTGGTTAATACCAGTCCTCAGCCTCTTCCATTATGTCAATTGCTCCTCTCCTTCAGTTACATTCCTGGCCTTTTTGCTGCACCTGTCCAGTTTGNTTAGTGATTGATAGGAATGGTTGGACTCGATGACCCAATGAGTCTCTTCCAATCTGGTGATTCTATGATTATATGAACAGGGAAGCCCAGAACTGGAAACAGTGCTCCAGCTGTAGTCTTACCAGTGTATTCTTATAGCACACGGAAATATATATACATATGTTTATATGCCAGAACAATGAGCTTAAAAGTGTTCTATACAGTGGTATGCATAGAGATTTGCCCTAAGCTTTGTCTCTTCTGCGTTTATCTTACACGGTTACAAAAAAGCTTTTGTCTCTGCTGCTCTCGACTGCTCAGCTGAGCTGAAAAATTTTGTTGTCTGTTGCTTTGGGATGGCACATTTGAATCTCAATTTTTTCTCTAAGACCTTCTATCTTTGAGAGATGAGTTTCTATCATGCATGAATTCTGCTTTGCTGACTGGCTTCGAGAGCTGTATTCTCTGAAGTGAGATTTTTAAGCTGTGGATGAGCACAGACGTCGTCTCTACTGTTCTGGCAAAAAGCACAAGCACTAGCAGGTGCTCCATTTGTTTGGCCTTTAAAACAAGAGCCAAGAGGAATCAGCATCTTTAGGATTTTTAAATTCCCAGACCTTTTAGCTCTTTGGTAATCCGCAGCTCTAATATGCTCAAAGTTTCAACCCTGCCACCCTTCTGAAAATGAAAAGAGAATGGATAAAGAATTCACATGCTTCAAGGCCATTCACTGTTTGGCAAACCTATCCTAATTACCACATTTATATAAAAGACAGAGCATTCAGGAGCCGTCTGTTCTTCAGTCTGCTCCCTGCATTTTGGTGCCACAGACCTACCAGAGCAACCATCACCCAACTACATCCAGAATATAAAGTACTTGTACTTACTACTCAGATCTCTGCAACAGGTAACTGCCTCATCTGAATTGCTCAGAAGTCTGAAATGCAACCAGTGTCTATGAGTAGAAACCAGTACAGTTTCAGAATTCCCTTCTCCAGAGAAGTGAAAGGAAAAAGCCTGACATTAAAGGCCTTCTATAATTCAAGTTTTGATAATCTCTTGCCAAGCATCTGCGTCTGAGTGACCTGGATATGACTGTGAGCAAATTCTCAAGAGGAAGCTAAAGCAAGCTGTGGAAATTATTTCTTTATATTACCAGAACACTAGAAGTAGAAGTAAAATTGTATGTTCTTATTCATTGACACAGTTTACAATTTCTGTAAATCCACAGAAGGTAGTGTAGGTTACTGTTAACTTCATGAAATTCCATTTCTTTTCCTAGATTTTATTTTTCTTACTCTCAGAATACATACTTATATCCACACAAACTAAATGTGAGAGCAAATCCTCCCTAGTATTGCCATAATTTTCTGATCTTTTGAAGTAAGTTCTCAGGATAGTTTATACTACCCAATCACCATGATTCTTGGATACGTTCAGTTATAAAATGAAAATGGACGACTCTTAGACATTTTAGAATTATTTATGCAACCTAATCCTTCTTTCCTAAAAGCTCTGGCAGCCACGGGACAGGCAAACTGAATCTCTCATAATAAATGAATACAAACATATGGAATAGTTTTTTAAAAAAGATTTATTTTTCTATCTCGGTAGAACTGGGAAATTCTAGCATCCCTTGGTGCTTCTGACAGAGTGGCTAGTTCACTTACAGCAGGATTTAGCAGGGGGTTTTTATATATACCTGCTACCAAGGGAAAATCCTCTGATCATTTGTACCTCTGAAAATAAAGTTCTAACTAATATAATTCTATCTCATTACAGCAATAAGAAAGTTATAGAGTTCTGAGTCACAATTTTCAGCTTTCTCCCTATCTGTAAGAGGAACAGTCTGAAGGTGCAAATGGAAGTGAAGTCATTTTATGATTAATTGCATTTTATGATACTGATCTCAGCTAGATAGACCAATCTAATTGTGTCCATATTTCAGATGCAGTATTTCTATAATTAAATTACATGAATTGCACTCATATTATCTGAAACTTGAAAATAAGATGACTGGATTTAAAATTCTTTTGCTACTTATACTTCTTTAGAGTAATTTCAAAACCTACAATATACAGTTGTCAGGGTGTAAAGAAAAAAAGATTTCTAATTGTTCTTCCATAGGAGACTTTTAATAGCCGAATGCAATTATTTTACAGTTTCTGTAGAGAGAAATGTACATTTTAAGTGATACGCATTCATCATCTACACACAGGCAACCAAGTTCATTTGAAGCTGCATAACCAGTTTTCTATCCATCTCAAAGTCAGCAGTTTGAAAGGCCATATTCCTTCATTCCTCACAACCGAACAAACTCGTTGAAATCATAATTTTAATTCCAATGTTCTCACCTAAATTACAGGTCATTTAATACTTTTTCAGGTTGTCAGTACAACATACTGCCTACCTCTCAAGTTACAGATAAATTTATGTTTGCGACACTGCGATACTTTGGTCCCAAAAATCTAATCTAACTTTTCTGTCCATAATTTTTAAGACAGTAGTGCATTTTTAGAAATATTATGCATAGGGTTTTGCAAGTTTTCAGAACTAGTGTTGAAAATTATCTTTTCCCAGGAAGCAGTATTCTCTGTGCTTAATTAAAAAAAAAAAAAAGGAAGTATTCCTGGAATTCCATTTTAAAGTTAATGATATCCTTTCTTCTATACTTTTAAAAAATGGCAAGTGTTTTTAGGAGAATCACTGTTGGGTCAATACTATAATACAGAGTGGACTTAAACTACTATGAAATATCATGACAGATGCTTTAACCAGCACCAGGATTTCTGCATAAACACCGTTAGAAATAATTTTGACCTTCGATTTCAGCATTTTGGGTCTTCACTGAAAGTGGTGGGTTGCACCTCTGGGTTATTTGGAGACCTGTTCCTATTTCAATTGCTCACAGCAGTGTTGAGTTTCAGTGCTGCAGATCAGCACTTTCCAAACACTCAAACACTTTGGAAGATGTGTTGACAGAAAGACCTTAAATTTCCTCAAGTCAAATCTGTTTTGCCCATGATGGTCACCGGTCTCTTTTCTCGGCCCATTACCTTTTCCTTCTCGATTTCTTCCCCTGTGCTTTTGAAGAGGGCAAGTGGCTGGGTGGGTGTTTGGCAGCCAGCCACAGGTAACCCCTTGCACCCCCCCCCCCAACTGTCTACTGGTTTCATACCTGTTTTCTGAAATCTAAAAGGTGATTAAATATTGTGCTGGAGAAAAAAAATGTAATCATCAGCTGTAGCTGAACCAGGAACATTTAACTGTAAAATAAGTCTATTGAACCACTGCTTAAGAAAGTGAATCAGCTGAAACTGCTTGAAGACAAAGACACGTTGTAGGTTTTATGTAATGGTCTGTTCACTAGCTAAAAACATCAGCTTGTATTACCTTAGACAGTAATATCCAGAAACATTTAAGACAAATGGAAAAACAAAAAATCAGTTTCTTGAAACAATAACAAAGATCAACAGATCTCAAATCTTTCGGCTATGCTGATCACATTAATTATCAATAACCAAGTTAGCAAAAAATTGAAAATATGTTAATTCTCTTAATTCACTAACGTGTTTAGTCTAGTAAGATATGTTAAAGTAATTCCTTTAGTAAAAATGAAAGGGATATATATAGTTTGAAAAGTCTGAGTGTTATATTGATAAGAAGTCAAAAATGCACAATATATTCCCATCCCTGGAAACTTTCAAGGGCACGTTGGGTGGGGCTCTGATCAAGCTAATCTAGAAGAAGCTGTCCCTGCTTCTGCCAGGCAGGGCTGGGCAAGATGACCTGTAAAGGTCCCTTCCAACCCCACGTATTCTATGATTCCATGGTTTCCAGATTACCTTCTGTATTAGGAACAAACTAGTCTAAATTCAGCAGCTATGCATGTGACATTCAGCTCTCTAACTCCTTACTAATGCCCACAAATAAAAGATACTTTTGCCAATTCCAAGTCCATTCCCCTTGAATTATCTGTCTCCCCATCAGTAGTCACTGACGATTTTGGTTTTGCTTCTGCCTTGAGTTTTATGCACCTTAGGTCCAGTAACGAAATTAAGGTAAATCAGGAGCCACTTTTATTTTTCTTTTAAACCAGAGACATTCAAAAACCATGTAGTGTAATGCTAAATTACCTCACGTAGAAAACCCATAGCACTGCACGTGTATCAAGGCCTTCTCAGATGACATTTGTATGGCAAATGACTGTGTCATGCAAACATAGCCCTAACTTAAGAGGGTGATATGGGTCTCAGAGCCTGAACTCAAGACACATGATTGTTCATAATTCCCACTGAAGTAATAAATACAGTCACTCGCTTATGCTCTGAAACTTAAAATGGCAAAACAAGAACCTTAAAACAAACAGAAAACCTCCACCTTTACAACCATTAGCTGGGAATTCAAGCACTAATTTAGAGGCACGCTCACAGGCAGATAAGTACAGTTTCAAGACCTTATGGAAATCACAAGAGTACAGAATAATGTGTAGGTCAAATTGGAGAACTGTTGGAGGCTTACTCTTCACACACACTCTTGTAGTCTAACAAGCCATGGATCAGGTGGTGTTCTCTGCTTTCACATTCTGCTTTATTTTTATAAAGCAGGCTCAGACATGCCTTTTATGAACACAGCACTGTTACAAGGATAAACCTACCAAGCATTAGTACCACTTTTAACAAAAATATCATCCATTCAGTCCAAAATTTATAAGAATAATAGCTAGGCTATTATACAGATCATAAAAATCTTATTAGTTTAGTGTCTGACAGTGCATTTTAGTGTATTTCATGTGCTCTCCATTTCCTTTTAATTGTTTAATGAAGAGGCATCATAGATTCCACCACTAAAAATGTATTTTCTATTTCCCTTGGATAATAACATATAAAAATTGTTAATAATTCTGTCCAACAGTAATGACTTGATAGAGGAGGATGAATATGTTATCACACTTGAAATAGAAAGATGGTTCAGGCTGTCAGTGGGAACTTGATTAGTTTGCAAAAGAAATTTGCTCAATTTGTATGCTTATGAGACACACTGTCAAAGTTATTTGAGATTAAAGACAGATTCCCCATTGGAGTACACAGGTAACGTTAAAATACATATAAATATACCATCAATCCAGATAAATCCACATTTATCAAAGAGCACAATCTAATTCAGAAAGGTCTGAATGGTCTTCTGCAAAATGGGGTAACGGTTTGAGTGCTGAGTATTACCATTAGAGATATTTTTTATGTGAATTTTAGATTGACTGACATCCTGAAATATTTGTTTGAGTATTTGAGATGAGGCAAGGCAAACTTTTCTTATTGGGAATGCAATGAAAGGTACACAAAACTTATTTTGAATGAAGAAATCTTTGTTCCAAACGGTGGGAAACAAAATGAAACTGCAATGAAGTATTCTATTTCATCCACATCCACACTCTCATTTATTACAGCATTGTAAGATAGCTATAATAATAACTCAAGCAAGGCTTATTACAAACAAACCTCCGCTCTTCGCTGTGACCTCTACAGAACCTGCTAAAGTTATGTTGTGGTGACTTATGCATCAGAAAAAAATACTTCTGTTTGATTTGTTCTGATTAAGCACAGGGACACATGCAGAGGTAATGTGTATGGTGGTAGAAAGTTACACATCAGTGCATGTAATGTCAGATGTCAAGCAGTCTTAATCCAAAGCAACCATGCTAGTATAATTTATGTGCCAAGATGCTGCAAGAAAGTGTTCTATTTGAAGTAGAAATATGCAATATTAAATCTTCATTGTTGTTCTTCCTAAATCAGGTTGGTCCTGGCACGTAAATAAACACCAGCCCAGGCTTCTCATGTTTCTGTTAATTCAGAAGTGATCTCTACAAGTCAATAAGCCCCGCATCAGGCAAGTGAGAATAAGTCCTAGCAAGTCTAAACTTGTCAAGTAGAAAGTGTTGAAGGAAAAGCAAGGGTTGCAAACAATTTCTCTTCAGTCACCTTTGAAACTCATCTCTAATATCCTGAACAGAATAAGGGCAGACAAGGTTCAGAAAACACAATAGTATTTGGTACTCAATAAGGAAAGTAAACACCTAGAAATTTCTACATATCTCTGTAAATCTTTTTTTTATTCTAATCAACAAGTTGGACTGTATGTACTTGAAGCCAATTTTATGCTTACAACAGACCCTTCCAATGTTTTACAGTAAAGAAACACAATTATTTTTAATAATTTGGGGGAAGCTTCAAACTATTCAAGACTGGAACAACTGTTTTGGCCATTTCTTATAAGAATGAGGACAGAGATATTTGATGGACACTGTTGCCCAGGAAAAGAGAATTCCACCATTCATTTCTCTTTGTTTTACATAGAAAAGAAATCATCTTATTTGTGAGATATGTTAATCCTGCACAGAAATACAGCAGATTTTGACTTTGTTACATGTGTGAGAAATATGCTCTGCCACCATAATTTGTAAGTTACACATCATTCTCTACAGGTATTGCTCATTAATAAAAATGCCACTAACATTCAGACAACACTAGGATCGTCAAAAATTTCTCTTAAGGAGGATAATGAACTTAGAAGTAAATATTGCTACTCATTTTGGAACCCAGAAGCAGATGGAACTTCTTACCATCTCATAAGACTTTAAAGTATTGACACCCCAAAGCCTGTTAACATCTGTCAATCTAATTACAAAGAACGTTCTTCTGTAATAAACAAATTCCTAAGTCACCTAGCTTCCAGCACGTCTAAAACCGTTGATTTGAAAGTCTGACAAATTAGTTTTTTCAGAAAAGTAAACAAAACCAAACAACAAAACATCCTCACCTGCCAGACATTTAAAGACATTAAGGGGTCAAACAGCTGTCCTTTAGTTAGGGTGCAATTTTTCAACCGATGCAAATATGACACCAAACACAAGAATATCTACAAACGTCGTCTTAAAGCTAGTACTGAGACTTAAAGGTATTTGGACTCATTTTAAAAACTTTCTTACCTGTACACCCATTTAATTTTCCAAACTTCTCAGCTTAGTTTTGCGGTTGTTACTAATGATTTGCATGCATGCGAGAAGATAAATGGGCATGGTTAATTATCCAGTATCTGGTGAGGATAATGTTGTATCTGTATTATCCACATGTATCATTGAGAAAGACAATTCTATACATGAGACTAGGTAATTGATTAAGATGAATCATCAGATCACTGAAGCTCATTTTACAGCAATCATTTCAACGGGCTCTGTCTGACAGTTTCAGCACTTTGGGTTAACATGAACCTCTTTCCTCGAGCTCTTTTAAGGGAATAATTTAAGAGCAGAAAGGATAGATCTTTACTGTCAAATCCAAGGCAGGGGGGGTATTATCATATGCTATCTATAGAGTATGAGGTTTATCTTTCATTTTCCAACGTTTCTTTTGGGGAAAGTAATTAAATGTCTCCATACTAAAGCAGGTAATAATATCACCTCCACTCACACAGTTAAATTTATCTGGGTTTATAGATAATTCATCAATAGAGCAAAAAGATCTGGCAAACTTGCACTATGAGATTTACCACATCAGAGCTATTGCAATGACTTTCATAAATTAACGGTTTAATTGTACTGTCTTCAACACTGCCAGCAACACTTATAATTCTCTTTTTTAAAACAAAGATTCAAAGGCATTCAGAGGTGTTAACTTTTCTTAAATGCTTACTGTTGATCCCTATGTTTGCCAACAGAGTTAAAGAAACAATGTTTATTATTATTAATATTTTTTTTAACAGACCACTACAATTTGAGAGCAGTGCTGACTGCATTTATTACATCTGAGGTATGTTTAAGAATGGACCCAGCTGGTGGTCCCGAATATCTTCCACAGTTACGCCGTGCCAACTTAATAACATCTTTATTACCTAGGAGACAATAAGTTTGGACTAGATTTTTATTTCAAGATTGAAATCAATTTGCACACATTGGAAGCTGAGTTTGTGTTAAGACAAAGCCAGATTGCAGAAACATGTCTTACACCTAGAGTGGAAGTTTTGTAGTGACAACCAGCTCCTTGGGGAATTTGTCCAAAAATGGAGCGCTATTCCCAGTAAAGACCTATTTGCTGAATAAATGGGTTTAAGTCTTTCTGGAGAACATTGCATGGGCTTCGTCCTAGAAATCACTATCACTTAAGTGATATTGGAGTATTCATATAAAAGACCCTGAGACTTTAAGCCTGGTTATATATATCATGGGCACGACAGAGAGGGAGGTTAAGGTACTTGCTGATGTAAATCACCTGACCTAGATATAATGTTGAAATTAACTGGGGTGACATTCTAACTGCCTATACATGTTTCTGTTTGAAGAAGCTTTCCAATTTAAAAGCAAGCAAAAAAACTCTCAAAAAAGAACACATGAAAAAGAATGGGAGCTTATAAAACCAATATATTAAAAAATAAGTTACATTAAAAGCATTTTTAGAAGTGTTAATGCTTTCCATGTAGCAAATTGCATGCAATATTATAAAACCTTATGGTACGTGAAGTACAATTTACGATATTCCTTAAAGAAAAGTACAAACAGATGGATGATGTTTTAGTGGCAATCTCTTCTATGTGCATTTCCAGTTAGATAAAGAATTGAAAACTTTCCTGTGATGTCATGGTGATATAGATAGCAGAACTATGCTGTGGCACAAGCATTTAATAAAGCTTCCTATGAATTGTACTTTTAAAATTTGGAGAAACACCTCCATCTACCACTTAGGGAGATATCATTCTCTTTTCACATAACTGAAGCAGAAGAGAGCGAATCATTACTTCATACATTTTCTCTGAGGTACATTTGTATAGGTGCAAGAGAGACTATAAAGAAAAAACAATATACAGAGAAAGCATATTGAAAAAAATTGTTTCTTTGCTTGTTTGCTTTGGGTATTTTTTCATGGAAAATACAGTCCATGTGGAATTAGCCTATGATCAAAGCATAATATCTCTCAGAAACCCTGAAGGGCTTTTCAGCCCCCACAGGTCTTCAGGCCAACGCATTACCAACGTCCCAACATGCTCCAGCTAACTGAAGTCCCCAGAAAACAGTTGCATTTCTTCCATTCCCTGTTGTTCTCCTGACTGCAATACTCTCTCTGCTGGTGCTCTAATACTTGCCTTGACAAGCAAGAGCAAAACAACACCCCAAATCCCTGGCATCAGCAGATGCAACAAGCTACCAATCGCTCTCAAGGAAACTCATCAAATCTCACATTTAAGCCCATCATTGATAACCTTTATGATCACATCTGCAGTATGAGTGGGTGCTCAAGAGCAGCAGCCCAGAACATGAGGTCTAATGCAGAAGCAAGACTACTGAAAAGAAAAAAAAAAAAAAAACCTCACAAGTAACAACAATAAAAAATAAACAACCCCCCCAACATCACTGACATCAGTGAGATCAGAAGCAAATTGATATGTTGCTCATGATTTGAACATTTGAAGAACAATGACTTGTTTTCATTTCCAGCATCTCTTA